>JABUQX010129049.1:0-23677 GCA_015478945.1 Trachelipus rathkii | reverse complement strand
CGAATTTTATGTCTATTTTTATGGGGGGCTGAAAATGGGGCTCAGCCCGAGCCCAATATTGGTTCTTGCCCTTCATATATATATATATATATATATATATATATATATATATATATATATATATATGCATATATAATATAACATATACTATATACATATATAGCAATATATATATATATATCATAATATATATATATACTCCTAAGAGAAAGAGAGAGAGAGAGAGAGAGAGAGAAGAATTTTTTATATACACTTTCATATCTAATATTATCATCGACAATTTATACATATGACATGAGACTTTATTAGGATTTAATTAAAAAATGACAAAATTTATATCTAATTAAAGGACATTAAAGAACTTGTATGACTGTATGGAAGTATTTACGGAGTTTCTTCAAAGTCCTTCGACCTGTGGCGAAAACATTTGCTGAATATAATTTGGTCTTAATGGCATTTTATGAACAATTAACACTTATAGGCTCATAAGTAATACTTGTTTTCTTTTTTACAATACATTGTAAATTTGTCTCATATATATATATATATATATATATATATATATATATATATATATATATATATATATATATATATATATATATATATACTATATATACTGCTATATATATATATATATCTTCTATATATATATACTGCTATATATATATATATACCGTATATATATATATATATATATATATATATATATATATATATATATATATATATATATATATATATATATATATATATATATATATATATATATATATATATACTATATATATATATATATATATATATATATTTAACTATATATATATATATATATATATATATATATATATATATATATATATATATATATATATATATATATATATATATATATATATATATTATATAAAAATATTTATCTATATTGAAATTAAAGGCCAAGATGAACCGAAAGACCGTGATCGAAAGAAAGGAAGTGTGTGAAATAGAATTAGGAACAATATTACAGACTTTACCAGTAGAATAGATATAAGAATGAGCATTGCGGATAAGAGTGGGGTTAGAATTCAGGACAGTGTGGAAAAACGAGTCACAAATGATCTTCTCAAAGGAGGAGGTATGCGGACTAGATACCCCATAAGAGTAGTGTCTGTTGTAATGGCACGAGAGTCGGAGAAAGAGGAAGAACTGATTTTGTGAAACAAGTTCTTTGACTTCAACATTTCAAAAAGACTTTACGTAAATGGTAACATTCGAAATGGTTGACGCATTTTTCATACAAGTCTCAATCACAGCCCTATACCTATAACAACACAACACAACACAACATAACATAACATAACATAACATAACATAACATAACATAACATAACTTATAACACGACACGACATTTGACACGATACGACACAACTGACCCCCGACCTGACACATTACGACCACGGCCTGACCTGACACGACACGACACGACACGACACGACTACGACACGACACGACACGACACAATACAACACAACACAACACAACACAACACAACACAACACAACACAACACAACACAACAACACAACACAACACAACACATGGGTTGGAGAGAAGAAGTTCTGAAAGTTTATCAGAGCATCTATAGATTAGAATTAGATGTTTATTTGGTAATAAAAGCAATGGGATGCTTCTAAGTTCTAAGAAACATGACGAAATTACCACTATTATATATATATATATATATATATATATATATATATATATATATATATATATATATATATATATATATATATATATATATACTATATATATATATATATATATATATAACCTTATATATATATATATAATTTTCGTTAGTTTCATTTTTCCTATTTTCTAACAATTCATTTTAATCAGTCTTGCTCTTTTTCTGAATATTATTATTCATTTGTCTCTGTAGCGTCTTTTGAGAGAGAGAGAGAGAGAGAGAGAGAGAGAGAGAGAGAGAGAGAGAGAGAGAGAGAGAGAGAGAGAGAGAGAGAGAGAGAGAGAGAGAGAGAGAGAGAGAGATTGTTACCAAATAATATTTTTAAAAATACCGTAAAATTTCTTTTGCTAATCATTTGAAATATCAACTTTAGGATGAAGTACTATTAATTATGTATTTAAATTTATTATAAATTAATTGTTAAAATATATATTATGTATCTGTGTATTAATAATAAAATGAGAATTATCAAATATGATTATTTATTAATAAATTTTTAATATTTTTAAGTGCAACTGAATTATTACTAGCAACGCAATTTTAGTTATAAAATTTCTTGACGCATCGCAATAAATTTCACGAAATATAAGAGAAGTTGAAAAGTTGGAGCTGTTAGCTCTCTCGGAGAGTACTTGACTTGCCTTGAGCTCGTGATGGCCTGAAGGGCAGTATTTTGTCTGCCCTGGGGGTCTAGCTTTGTTAGTTAAGGTCCGCTCTCAAAAAAATAAATAAATAAATAAATAAATAAATAAAAATTCTCAGTGAGGATTTGGGGTTTCAATTTTTTAAATCTGATGAAGGTCTACTCATTGCAACACTCCCTACTAGGGTTCAAATTCGCTTGCTAAAATAAAGGCATGAACGAGTTTCCAACAGGGTCCCCAGCTGAAGACTTGTTCTGTTTGCGCCCTTAATATATAAACAGAATCGCAGCTTGTAATTATAATCGTATGACGCCTCCTCCTAAAGAAACCTCAGAAAAGTGTTATGTAATATTCTTATTCAACATAGCAACATTTACAGACAGGGATTGTTAAATAGCATTTGTTGGTACTGAGGAGTTTAATTAAAGACCAAAAGAAGATTGTCAAGAAATTTTAACCCATAAAATAATCGTCTTGGAGATGAACTTAATTAACATTCTAAACTTCTTCTAAACTTAAAATACTTCTCTTTATTCTATTAAACTCTTTCCTCTTCTGGGTTTCTCCAGTTACCTTATCTTTTTATCCTGTTCAATCTCCTCAAGTCTTCCACAGGAAAGACCGTCCCCTTGCGCAAAGGGAAACGCTTTGGCCCTACGGTGTTGCAAATTGGCCGGATTTGAGGTCCCACTTCTTTGATTTCACATGTAATGATTACTGCTTCAGTATGAGAGACCATCAAAGTGTGCAGAACCCATAACCGACTTAATTCCCTCTTTCATTGAGGCGAAAATTCCATATTCTTTTCCTTCAACTAAACTTAAAAAATCTTGGTTTAACTCTGCTTGTTATCTTGCTAATCGCCACAGAGACGCCACCTTCAGGAATCACCGTCTTCAGCAAACTCAGAGAGAGAGAGGAAAGAGAGAGATGACAAAATATCTAGTTATTTTTTCAAAATGTAATTTTTTTGTAAAGAGAGAGAGAGAGAGAGAGAGAGAGAGAGAGAGAGAGAGAGAGAGAGAGAGAGTTCAGGAGAGCAGTATTCTTTGTAAAGAGAGAGAGAGAGAGAGAGAGAGAGAGAGAGAGAGAGAGAGAGAGAGAGAGAGAGAGAGAGAGAGAGAGAGAGAGAATATTATCACCTTCAGAAAATGGGAAAAGTAGAATGTGATTCATGCTGATACTGTCGTGAAGCAGTAGAAACGGCAGAGCACATTCTATGTAATTGCAAAGCTTTAAGCTGGCAAAGATATTGGTATTGGCAGAAGGATGTACTAAAGACCTACGATATCAAAACTTCGTCTCTTGGAACAATCCTTAAATTCCTGCGGAAAATCGGGTTGAACCAGGAATTTTAATAGACAAGGGCGTGTCACAAAAGACCCAAATGGGTCGCAGTGACAAGGGGCCTCAATAGAGATCACCACCCTACCAATCTAATCTAATCTAATCTAAACTCTAGAAACTCATTCAACATATTTCACCCCAGAATAGTGCAAAATCCTTCTTTGTAAAATTAAAACTTTTCCCGTAGAAGATGAAATCATTTTCGAGTTCCTTTTCCTCAAGTCCTTTCTGGCATTTCCCAAAAAAATGTCAACTTTAACCTTATTTCCTCCTCTTTCCCTCCTCTAGTATCTTCCGATATCACCACTGCTAAAGCGGAAGAGCTTTGCACAAACCTTTGCCTCTAATTCTATATTAAACGATTCCGTTGCAATTCCTCATTCTCCTCCACCTTCCTCCAACTCATTTTTTTTGCCAAATATTATAATTTCTTCTAAAGATGTTATTTCTGCTCTATCTGAGCTAAAAACTAGAAAGACGTGCTCTCCTGATGGTATTTCTCATGAGGTTCTCAAAACCTGTACTTCCGATCTTACATTCTTCCTTGATAAATTATTTCCCCTCTGTCTATTTGCTTTGATCTTCTCTTCCTGCTGGAAATACGCCCTCATCCAGCTTGTTCTGAAAAAAGGGGAACCTTCTCGACCCTCAAACTATCGCCCTATCCCTTTAACATTTGTTCTTTCTAAAGTTTTCAAATATACCTTTAATTAATAGGAAGATTTGGAGACATCTCACTACTTTTAATCTTATCTCTGATCAACATTCACCAGTATGGCTTTTTCTTCTGATCACTATTCACCAGTTTGGCTTTCTTAAGAAAAGTTCTACTGGTGATCTTCTTTATCTTTCCTCTGATTCTTCGTCCTCGGGCATTTGGTAAATTTTTTGCTGTGGCGCTAGATATCCTGACATATTGTGTCTTGGATAGAGATTTTTCACAAAGCTTTGATTTTAAAATTTCCCTCCTTCGGAAAACGTCCTTGATTTTGTGACCTTCTCACTGATTTTATTTCAGCAGCAGCTGTGGTCCCTGCCTCGGTACATTATTTCTTCTCTGTCAATCGACTTCGATCATTCTTTTTTGGTGGATTCGTGGGCTTATTCAATCTGTGACAAAAAAGAGAGGAAAAGTCTCTTCCAATGAGGTTGGGGGTTCTAAAGTAGCCCTCGATATTTCTTAGTTCCAGTTGTTTGCTCTTTATAGGGGTCTTGTTCACCCTTGTTTGGATTATGCATCTAACGCCTGGGGCGATTTCACTAACACAACTCTCCTTGAAAAGGTGGAGTCTATGGTTTTTCGTCTTATCAACTCTAGTGCACTCTCTCTCTAAATACTATTTTTTTTAATTTTAAGAGGTGATCACCTACAAATTGGTCTTTATATAGTTGATAAGATGTATTTTATATTTTAAGGGTTTGGTTTTTTAAAAAGTGCGTAATTTTAGAATTTATTAAGCGTATATTTTCTATATCTATATTCTTAAGCATGGTGTAGTTTTAAGATTGAGAAAAATAGGCGTATTGTACGTTGCTGTTTGATCAAACAGCATAAAGGCGACAACCGGTTCATTCTCCTAAAAAAGATTAGTAACCGATTCCCTTCTGTTTAATCAAAAAGCTGAAAAGGGATAACCGGTTCATACTAACGTTTTAATAAATCTTTAGCAAAGATACTAATATTTCACTAAATATATATATATATATATATATATATATATATATATATATATATATATATATATAATATATATATAATATACTATATATATTATTATATATATAAATGTATAATATATATATAATATAATATAATATATATAATATAATATACTAATAAATCACTTATATCTATATTATATATATATATATATATATATATATATATATATATATATGCTAATGTATTTGTGTGAGTATACGAATATATTTAAGTAGAAAAGAGAGAAAAAGAGAGAGGGAAAGAGAGCATAGCAAGTACGAGAAAGGAAGGGAGGGAGAGCGAGTATTATACGAAACGCATTCTATAGACAGCCTGGCACCAGACGAATATACACACGCACGCACGCACGCACCCACTCGCACTCACCTGAGTGCGCATACGCCAAGGTCAAGCGTTACGAACGAAAGAGGGAATAGGTTAAAAAAGAAAAGATATAATATATATATATAATATATTGTATATATATAATATTTAATTATAATAATAATATATATAATATAGATAAGAATATACAAAGAGTGAAGATAATATTAATTATAGTATAAAATATATATATGTATGTGAATATATAGTGAGAATATATATTTACCAGTAGTATAATATATATATATATATTAATATATATAGTATATTATATAAATACATATATATATCTTTGCAGAGATATATTAAGGAGAGAATAAAAAGAGTAGTTTTTAGAGAGGCTGAAGTGTCTCTTATTTTTTTTTTTTTTTATATTTATAATAAGTTATGTTTCTTTTAAAAAATTTTAAAACATATCGAAGAAGCTTATATAGCTTATATGTTTTTTTTTATTAGTAATTAAAGCTATTTTTTTTTTGCTAATTTTAAGAAGCGTCCGTAAAATTAAAATAGTGTTTGGCAACTCTTGCGTTAATAACGTCATATCGATAGTTTTTTTTGTTTGTTTAAAAAAACTCTGTTGTCCTTTGAAGAGGATGGCGACGAAGCCCGCTTCAGAGGATGAAGAGGAGATTAGAAAAAGAGAATAAGGAGATTTCGAAAGTTGATAAGGAGATATATAAGCCGAAACTAAGTCGGAAAGCAAAGGCAAACAAAGAACATCCGTGAAAGACTAAACATAGTGGACAGCTTCCCTCCAGAGAGGTACCCCTAGACTCAAAACCCTTGACACCTAATTTTTCTCTTTAAAACCCCATCCTCGAGCAGAAGAGACTGCCCGAGGACATTGTATTCGAGATTTTCCCGCAATCATCTTTTAGACAACCCGACGGAACCCTATCAGCTAAGCAGGTACAGCAACCTACCACGACTCACCGAAAGTCCCGTACAAACTGGAGCGGCGAGAAAAATTATTACGCTAGCCAGCTAAATAAGTCATGGGAGAGCTCCATAAATATTTCCATGACGCAGCCAAGATTTGACAGCAGAAATTTCAATCCAAACCAGCTGTGGGGACAGATTTCTATCCCTACCGGACCCCATATGATGCAGCCACAACAGGAGAATGTTCCTTGGGGATGGTCCGGTGGAGGCCAAGAACAGACGCATGCCTCCATGGGGCAGAATAGCCAGAACCAAGGTCCCCATCCACCCCAAGAAGCAGGGTTTGGATATAATTCAGCATCTCAGTCCAACACCACCCCTCTCTACCAGGCAAACCTTTTCAGTTCAGCGTTCCCTGAGGTACCAATTTAAAGTTGTTTGGTTTGAACCTGAACACCCAAGACCTGGCAAGGATAGCTTTAATGAATAATATCGACCCTTAATGAGCCGCATGTTAGCCCTCTAAACAGAAAATAGGGAAAATACTATATTGCTAAATCCATGATTCTCCCAGCGTCGCATCCCGAAGGCCAGGGAACTTGCTCCATGACCCAACTTTCTCTAGTTGTATAAAGTTAGAAGATTCCTGTGCAGTTAAAACGAATTCTTTTTACAACCAGGACACCAAGACACGAGTTGTGACTTAGTACTTCCAATTTATGTCCTATCAGAGAAAGAAGAAATACGTTTACTGCCGTTCATTTATTAAAGAAACTTAAAGAATATCCGTGGGAATACCAAGTTGAATAGTCTCGAGAATAATGCCCACAGCAGGATTTTCGCGCGAAGCATGTAAATATCAGTAACAACAAAAAGTATTAGAAAAATGTGACGCAAGTTGAAGATGGTGATCGGCTCAGAGAGAAGATTTTAAAAAGTATTTGATGCAAATATAAGCATAGTGGAGCTATAAAAAAAATTGCACAACAATTTCCCAAAGGACTTATTAAAAAACAATCAGAAAACAGGTAGAGCAGAAGACTGCCAGAGTGTTTTTGGCTAAAGATAAGCCAATAGGCCAAAGAGCGAACGAGAATAACAATTCTTTAAGGAGGTCGAAGAAGCCCTCCTACAGGCAGAGGTCTGAAGAAAAAGGGAGGAAAGAAGCCAAGTCAGAATTTATCTCCCGTAGAAACGGAGGTTTTTTCCAAAGAATGACCGAAGAAGAGCTGAGGGAACAGGACTGGTGTTTCGATTGTGAGTCATTGGGCCATTCAGGAAGGGCATGTACTTGGAACGCTCCATACTGCCGTTATTGTCGAAAGCCTCACCGTAGAAAGTCCACCGCCGCCTGTAAAAATGCTCCCTCCTGGAGACCCTCCCCAGACGTAGACCAGATGGTCATTCCTTTTAAAGGCCCCGAAGATTTCGAAAAGTTTCGAAAAGCAGACAAAAGGAGAATCACAGAAATTACTTCCACAATAACTTAAAAAGCCAGAGCTTCTACTTCGCCGACAAAGAGCCAAAAGAGCCGAAGCAAGTTCGAGTTAAAGAAGAATAGACAAGAAGAAGAAGATGAAGAAGCAACGTATGTCAGACGGACCTTTGAGTAAAGAGTCTTGCCTAAGCAAGTGTCCGACTTAATGAGTAAATAAGTGAAAGAAGTTCCCCGCTGAACATAAGTTACCAGTGTACGTCCGGATACTTTGTTAGATAAGCAATAGTGTTTAAGTTAAAGAGCTAGGTAACGATGAGAAGTTATCCAGTAGCCCTTTAAGATGTTTACAAGAAAAATTAACAATTAAAGTTTTTTATTCGAGCCATTTGACCGACAAATTGTCTTAATTCTTTTCCAAGTAAATCTATAGAAAAGGAGGAATGACCGGATTGCGATAGTAGTTAAGAGAGTACCTAAGTGCAGTACCTAGGCGGAAAATGAGGTAAAAGTGCCTCCGAGCGGAGCACTACAAGCAAAGAATTTGAGTAATAGTGGGAGGCTGATTAAAGGACAGAGATACAAATATATAATAATAATTATATATATATTATATAATAATATATATATATAATTGTGTGTAAAATGTCAGATGCAACCATGGGTGGCTAAATGTTATTGTCCATAAAAAGACTGAAGATGGTTCATCCCTGTCAGATGATTAAATTACCACACTCAAAGGTTGGGTTCTTTTAAGGGAAGTTACTTGAATTGGGTGAAAAAATATTCCCCCGGTATTCCTATTTTTAGCACTTTTAACCGAGTTTTGTCTTAGGATGTTTAGGTGATAAGCCGTAACGTTTACCATGACTGTCGATCTATTAATAAGTTTTTTAAACAAGAGTTTAAATAGCAGAGATGGAGACTCATAAAGTTGAGATAACCTCTGAAAGAAAGATCAAGGAGATAAAGATATCTTCTGTAGCAGTGATTTTTACGTCCCGATGGACGCATTTTTCGACAATATTTTAATTGATTTTTATTATCCGTTTAGACTAAGTGTGTACACATAGATTCATGCATGTTTGTGTATACCCACACGTACACCTGAGTGTGTTATTCCAATCAACTGATCACCAAGGTCGAACACATGCATGAATGGGCAGTGAAACTCGGTCATATGATTGTAGACTGACCTTGAAAAGAAAGGAATAGACGATAAGGAGGAAGAGAGATAGAAGAAAGAGAGAGGAGAAAAAAGAAAATTGCCTTTCGTTCACTGTTAAAGAGATCGCTTTGTATAGTTTTTTTTATATAATTTCATTAATTTTAACAGCTTTGCTTTATAAAGTTTCAGTAGTTTGGATACTTAGTTTTATTTCTTGATAATTTTAACAGGAAGCACTTTAACAATTCATTTTTATAACATTTAGGAAAAATGAGTCTAGTTTATAATGCTTTAGCACCCGCTATAAAATCGCTTGTAATTTTGAGTCGATGTTTGGCTTTATTAACGAATAACCTTTAACCTTTATTGCTTTGTTTAATAAACTTTAAACCTTTATGTTTGAATCTGATCAACTTGATCTAGCGGCCATTTTGTAGAAAACTAACCCATACTTTTAAGCTAGGAAATACTTCGTAGTAAAGTTTCAACAGTAGGTTTTAAGAAGCACTTTAATTTTCTATCTAAATAGTTGTGTATTTTAGTGATATTAACCATTTGCTTTAAACTGCATACTAACCTTAAAATAGATTAACAGCACTCTTAAGAAATAAGAAAAATGCACCGAAAACCGACACTAATATGCGAACTTTGTTCCCCAAATATCGTTCCATTTGGGGGCAAAACAAATAAATTATACTTCGCAGCCTTGTACACCAAACACCAAGTTATTCCGTCTTTTCATCTTTGTTCACAGGAACACACCACATCCAATATGGAAGATGCGAGCCACTACCATCTCAATGGATTTAAATTATTTTGTTTTTGTAAAAACAGCACACATATGTTGATTGGATCATAAATCTTTTGCAAAGTTTATCTCGGGGAGGGGGTCCTTTGTTAGTAAGTATATTTGTTGTGCCACAAAATTAAATCGATATCAACAATATGCTGTTGCAAGAGGTCCCAAAGCTTCTTACATGTTCAAACACCGCTAAGAAATACCTAAGTTCTGTAAACAAAATCTTACATAGTAAATTTCCAAATAAGCCACCTATCTTCTCAATCGCCTCTGTGTTAAGAATTTCACATCTATAAACGTCCCTAAGGATCGAGACTCTATTTTTGTGAATTCTGTTGCAATGTCTGTCCGAACGTGTGCTATGCATCGCCCTGATACGAAAGCCCAGCGAGAAGGCCATCCAGCGGTTCCCTGCAGTGTTGGGAGCGTGTTCATTATCCTTGCTATCTTAGCGAATTAGTAAGAGGTCTGAAAGGGGCTTACCGCAAGGGAAGAGGTAGAAACGGGTGCGAGTGATGGAGTGTCGAAGCAGTGAGTATAGACTTCCCCCATATATGAAAGTCCCCAGCCAAAGTAATATAGTAATAACCGAGAGAGAACGGGGAGGAAAAGAATAAGAGATAGAAGTATAGTATAAATGACTAATAGATATATAAATAACGATATACTGAGAAATGTAGAGACGAGCAGAAAGAAATACTAGTATATAGGACTGATATAACGCTGATCAGAAGTTGAAAGGTAGGTGCACTATGGAGATGCGGCTGTCTAAAAGACAGGGTAAAATTAAGGTAAAGAAGTACAGAGGAGCCACCTTGTAGAGTCCGGACCAGGCGTGAAAAAAAAGGCAGTAATAAAAAAACAGAGGAAGTGTTATAAAACCTAAAAGCTCTATGGCAGCGGTGGATAAGTGCGAGTTGTGCAAGAAGTGTGACCATATGGAAGAGTGAAGTAGTGGAAAGATGTGCCAATAGACGCTCAGTGGTGGGGCCCAGGAATGGTGTAATTAAATGATATAAAGTGAGGGTGAATGTGAGAACTAATCGGCATGATATATAGTGTCTGTACTGAAAGTTCGCAGTGAGATGGGCCGCGGCATGGGGGCCATAATGTGTGGAAAGGTAAAAATAAAGATGTAATGACAGGCATTGATACATGAATTGTACTGATGGGAGGAGCAGAATAAGTTAGATAAGGAAAGAAGATAGCAGTATTATGATAAAGGCGAAAAGGTGATCAGGAATATCAAAAGGTAACCCTGAGGGTTGGGAGGGGCCTAGTCTACATGAACTAGTGTGATGGGCGTGGGGGTCAAGGGGAGGGCTGAAAAACACCCGAGGATGTAAAGAGGGGAGACAAGACAGGGGTGAACTCATGAACCCAAATCAATGGGTGGCGACGAGTGTCGCCAGTTGCACAATCCACAGAGAGAAAGAGAGTGCATGAATATATAAGTAAAAAAAGAGAAGAAGAAGATATAGAATATAAGTTCAGTCTTATAGTATAATTCAAGTATAGCAAAAACCTCGGCGACAAACTGCGGAGACGAGAGAGCAAACGAGAAGGAATGTCAGTATGTGCTGTAAAATGAAAGCAGGGTGGATGACGCGCGGTGCAAAGACGGAGCGTAGGTAAATACACGTGGGGGTGACGCGGCTACTGCGTAACCGAGATGTGGGGGATGCTTAAATAGGTTTGATTGCGTGCGACAGTCGTGTATGCCGAGGGTGAGAGACGGGAACCAAGTGAAGGAGAGAGTGGTAAACAACGTAGGTGGAGTGACGCAGGTGTAAAGCAAACAAGAGGAGCGTGTTTGATGAAAATCAGTTAGTGGGGAAAAAACAGGCAAAGGGGCGGCCCGTGGACCGGAGTTACATGGCGGACATCTCCGTGGCCATCCGGCGACGCTACCGAACAGTCCCGCCCACGGTGTGCGGAGTGGTGATCAAAACGCGGAATATGTCGCGGAAATGGCAGGTCCGCGCTGGGTATGTAAGGACACAACACGCGTCACATGGCCCAAGAAAAAGAATCGGAGGGCGGGAGAGGGCGGACGATCTGGCAGGCCACGCACCAGGGTCCCCCGCTCCCTAGCCATGTTGGTCAGGGTTTTAGATGCGCAGAGGCGCCCGGCGGGGGCTAAGTGCCGGGAGCCCAGCAGGGGGAACCACATGGCGCGCGGCGGCAAGGGGAGTGGCCAGGAGCTGCGAAGCGGTGTCGGGGAGTGCAGGACGCAGGTCAGCCAAAACGGTGGAAGGATGACGGCCAGCAGAAAGCGCCAAGGAATGCCACCCCAGATTGGGGTACGGGAAAGGGGTGCCGGGTGAAAACGCGAAAGAACAGCGGGCGGTCGGGCCGACCCATATGGCTGTCGGCTGGGAAAGTACCTCACGGGAAGGGCACCCGTCAGCAGAAACAAACAGGTGCAAAAGCAATCGAGGCTCCGTCAGAACACTACCGGCAAAAGTCGGGCACACGGTAATCTGCCCAATCCGTACGCTGGGACCAGGATCAGGGACTGCCGCAAGACCCGAACAACAGTAAACGAAAAAAAGAAAAAATAACGGGGAATGAACATGGAATGGCAAGTAGGCGCGGGGCGAGGACGACGGGGCGCGCGCCTCCTCAAGCACCGCCCGAGCTCGCGAGAGACATCTCGATCTCGATGGTCCGCTCGTAAGATCGTCCGCTCGACCAGACTCATCGCCATTACGCTGCATATCCCTCTGCGGTTCAGGTGGGCCCCCGCAACGGCTCCTCCTGGGACTTTGGAGACTACACTCTGGCGACTATCTAACGCGTGCCCCACGACACAGCGGCTTACTATTGCTAGGAATAGCGCCAAACTGTACCTGTTCTCATATCTCCCGCCCGAGAAACTGATCCGATATAGGAGAGGCTCCTGCCTCAATATCGCGTGCGACGCCCCACTACCAACAACCCACACTCCACTCCGCCGGGAAGAGGTAGCATCCACGCACCCCCCACTTCGCCGCTACGTTTATAGCCCATGAAAATGGTTCACAAGTCACGCTCCCGAGAGAGCGAGAGGCCTTCAACAACTCAACGCATCGACTCGCAGAACACTCTCTCAACTACAATGCTTCCCGAGTAAATACCTACACAACCCGCGCACAAAAACATCAAACCTAAACCCTGAACACAGATCTCTCCAACATAGAAACGAAGGGAGACCAAGATAAAAAAAACCGACAACTCACATCCTCATGGCGGCAGATAATCACCTCGGGTTAAACAAAAATAATAAAAAAATAAATATAAAAAATAAATAAGAGAACTATATCTGCAAAAAAAAAAAAAAATATAAAAACAAAAATAAAAAATAAAATATATAAAATTAAAAACAATACCCAAACGAAGCAATTCACTGATCAAACTCAAAGCACCTTCAAAAAGGAAACCACGCCTACGACAAAAAATCAGCTAGCTAATAAATACAATATAAATAATAGAAAGAAAAAAGTAAATTATATAGATAAAAAGAAAAAAAAAATGGATACAATAAAATATAAACAATATAGATATAAAACATACTAACTCACTACTAATAAACGAAACCACTACTAATAGCAAAAACATAATATAAATTACAAAAGAACTAACATAGAAAAAAGCAAAAAAAAAAATATCAACATCAAACATAAAACTAATATATGTCAACTACAAATAACTAAAAATATAGATACATAATATAAAAAAAAACAAATCACCACCCGCACAGGGGCCACCACTAGTCCGATCAACACCACAAAAAAATAAAGAATCCACCCCACAGACTGAAGAGAAACCAAATCAGCCACAACTCAACAGCCACACCCAAAATACCTCACCGTCCAGAAAAGAGATACAAAAATCACAAAAAACTTAAAAAACCCAAAAGGCTCCTCCTAGTACTGACCAACAGTAAAAATATAAATAAAAAAATAAATCGCATCATAAAAACAGTACCTTAGAAGAACCCAAACACACACCTAACAGTCTCGATGTACTTATTATTTTGCAAAGGGGTACTTAATATTTTGCTAGTGTACGCAATGTGGTGTTACTAAAAATGTACTTAATGAATTTCTTGGGTTTGTTGTTGTTGATGGTTCATATCTTGTGTAGGTTTGGTTTGTTGTGCTGATTTGTTTCGCTGCTACGTTGCGTTCGCACTCCCTGAGAAAGAAACACACTCAAACCTTCAGATTTGACAGACCCCCAATCTGGGGATAAAGGGAAGATTATATAGATATATATAATACTCCTTACTCCCAAAACATAAGTCTGCATATAAAACTAATAATGGTGATCCTCTGACAGGATATATAATAAGCAATATCGCCTCACAAAAAACTCAACTAAAGATACTTAGTGACGTCTCAGCTTACTTACTCACTGGAGAGTACGCGGGCTCCCGTACTATAGTAGTACCGCGCTAATAATATATAATAGTAATAATATATATAGAGATTATAGAGTAATATAATTAATAATATAGAAATGAATTAATATAATATAATAATTTATATATATATTATATTATATATAGATTATAATATATATATATATAAAAATAAGATATATAATAATTATATATTATATATATAAATATATATATATTAATTATAGATATGAAATATATATATAGATGAATTAATAATATGTAATATTAAAAAAATTAAACATAATATTATATTATTATATATATATACTATAAATAATATAATAATAAATATTAATATAATATATAATTAATATAGATATATTATAATAATAGTAAAAATAATATATGATAAGATATAGATATAATATATATATATTATACTATAGAGTAATATATAAATATAGATAATAATGATATATATTAATATAAATAAATATATTATATAATATATATTATAGAGCAAAGGACCTCAAAAAGATAGAATAAAAGGAAATTACCACTAGAGTGTAGTGATACCTCATCACAATTAGGAATCCTCATAATAAGTACAATGATTCTCAAAAGCTAATAGAGGTGACCGACAATATCAGTATGTAACAAGGAGAGGGTATGGTAACTAGAGTTGAAACATACATTAAACATGTATATACTATATAGGAAAAAATAGGGTAGGGACCAAAACTAGTTCTAACCAGGAGTATAGGAGCATATAGAAATAGAGTCAACAATGAGATTGGATATGAACGAAACCTTATTAGTGATAAATGAGTAGTGAATATTATATATAAGTATATATATAGGCGGCATAAATGTTCTTATCATATCATTCTCTAAAGAGGATAATAATACGTATAATCCTCTCTCTATAAGAATTTGTAGAAAAAAAACAAATGCCATAGATACTAAGATGTCAAAGAGAAAAAAAATAAAAAAATATTAACATATCAATCAATTAAAAAAAAAATTTAATGAGCAAGTTCAAGTTCTCATCTATTGAGATGTAGTGAAATAAAAAATTGATATATAGGATATATATAATATATAGATTATAATAATAACATAAGATATTATAAAATAATATATAGGGATGGTGTAAAAAAAAAAGAGGATATAATAATATATATATACTATATGATATATATATATATATATATATTAGAGTTCAATTACGGAATATTTAAATGTATTTAAGGAAATTTTGGATCTGAGTGGACTGAGCCATAGGACTGAGGGGAGAGAGAAAAATCTCCGACCATTAACACTCGAATAATCAATACCCAAAGCGTATTATAGATCGCGCTAAAGAGTCCTCCTCAAAACATCGATCTGGCCAGTATGACACACTGGCTGCTCTAAAAAATCTTTCCTCACACTCAAAGTCACAGACTACAGAATACTCTATGGCGACGAGAGTTGATTACATCCGGCGCGATGAACAAATTATAACGAACGATATATATATCTAAAACCCCACCCAATATATAACATATAACTCATTATTTCAATGGCTAGAGTAACATGCGCGTCAGAGAGAAAAATGATACATATTACGTATTAGTAATAGAACTTATCAGAGAAGAAATAATAATTATTATTGATCTTGAATTATATGAATTATGATAATCCAATAAATAGCTATTTGATACTTCAGTAAAAAGTAATGAGTAACACGTAAAAAGTATATAAAAATAATATTAAGTAGCTCTTCCATAAAAAATATTATTCAATATCAAAATAAAAACAACATAACAAAACATAACATAATATATAATTATAATAAAAAAATAAAAAAAATTATAATAAATAAAATAATATAAAATAATAATACACTGCAATAATGAGAAATAATTTAGATAGGACATAATTCGAACCAATAGTATCCATCTTCATTATATGATAAATAAAATAAGAGAAAAATAAATAAAAGTAATTAATAATATAAATTATACAAATATATAAATAATAATATAAAATATAAATAATTAAATAATGACTTATAATAATTAAAGAAATAAGGTTATTTATTTTATATATAATTATAAAGAATATAAGATTATTTATTTTATAAACATCAAAATTAATAATTAAAGAACAATTAATAAAATTAAAATATAAATTAATAAAAATATATCTCGCCATCATGTATCACATATTATCTATATGTATCTAACTAATACCTCATATTCCTATACTTACACATCATCTATTCATTATTATCAATAACTTCAATCTGATACTCGCGTCCTTATTATACTCGCCTACTCTATCTACCTACCTCCCTACCTCTCTTACTTCCCCATCGCTCTACCATTAGCCTTTGAATTCTCAATTCATCTTTTGCATTTCTCACATCACACCCATATCATATATCACGCTCTTCTTCTATTCAAGTGGCGCGACTGTCCATATGCTATGCCGGAACCCTCAGCTCCGGTCTTCATCAGACCTCGAGGCGTCACGACGCAATACGCGACACATATCTAATTGTAGTATATTATAAATCATCTCTAGGGAATATTTGACACATTGATGTAAAATAGGAAACGGATAATGATGCAGAATATAGTATGTAACAAACTCTCTGTCTTGCAATAGACAAGAAGGTAGCAGGTAGCAAGAATCTCCTATTGTCAGTCTGCGATATCCATGAAGTATAATATACTAAACATTTAATGTAGAAGTTATACGCTATGGAAATTTTGCAAATGAGGATATATTGTTAATGAAATACCTGTGATATATATAATGATATAAAAAAAAAAAGTAAGTGAATACTAAATTTGTTCTATTATAATAAAAAGAAAAAAATAAAATAAATAATAAGAATCAATAATAATAAGGATCATGTTGATTATCTAGATCTAAGGCCACCAAAAAGATATATCAGAAATAATAGACTAATCTAATATATAGGCGTGATTTTGATTTAAATGTATATGAGAAATAAGAAAATGACTGAACAATGACGTGAAATAATAGATACGGAACATAAATGTAAGGCGTCTGTGAAGAGAAAGCAGAGAGGAGGCAGTAATGATGAGAGTAATAATGAAGAGATGGTCCCTATAATGAAAAACAGTCTCTTGAGGATTAAATACTCGGTTATAAGCTGACTACGCTCTCAGTGGTGAAGTGTGAACTGAGGAGACGTAAAAACGGCCTGATAACATCCGAAAAAGGAATTGAGTTTACTAGGCACTCTGGAATGCCTGAAGGAGGGAAATGTGATTTTGGCCGAGGCTAGTGAAGAAAAGGTGAGTTGCATACATCAGTGACGTTCTGCCTGTACTCGTGCTCATATGGTATCTTGTATAGAGTGTGGAGGATAGAGATGCTGCATGCTGCTGACAATGAGTAGAGAATATCGTGAAGGCGCCCAGACCCGTTATGCCGTAAATACCAAATGTAGGAGAGTGAGTGCACGAGTGTAAAACAGAGTGGCCTCGCAGCGCAATATCGGTCGGTAAGACATTTCGGGTTGGATGTGACAGCTGATAAAGACGTGATTGTCTCACTGGGAAGTTCCATAAAGGATGTGCAACAAAAATAAGTAGAAAAGCGTAAAAAATAGAGTCGCTTGTACTCTTCTCGGCAATAGCTCTCTTGTCCTCGGGTGCGAGTCGGTGCAATCCGGTTTTGCGGGCTATAGGTAGCCTGGGAGGAAATGTGGGAGAAGGAGACCGTGGCGAAGTCTCTTATCTATAACGCACCAGTTGTCTGTACCACCATACTTCATAAGGAAAGGTCATAGTGAGGAGTAGAAAGAATGGGAAAATACTAGTATCACCGAAAGGAATAAATATACTGAGCATAAAACGAGAAGACAATATACCACACGCCTGTAACAAACATAAATATCTCACTAACACACACACCACACACACACACACCATACACATACACATACAATACACATACACATACACAGTAGATATAGAGAAGTATATAATATATATATTATATATAAATTAGAGATATATAGTAAGTATAGATCATATCTCCATAGAGTATATATAGATAGATATATAGAAAGATATATATATAGATAAGATAGAGAGAGATATATATATATATAGAAGAGATGAGAGTAAGTACAGGCGAACCCCAGCGGGCATGGGTACTGATAATACTCATTTCGCAGCCTCTCCATGTAGTAGGCTACTAGCGGTGAATAGCCCTAGCAACTTTATCTATTATTAACGGCATATAAATGAAGGGTTGTAGCGGTATGAGGCTGAAGAGAGATATTCAGCTAGAATGATATAGAATATACGGGTGGCATGAGCTAATTCAAACCTTATTATAGATATAAATTAATATGAAGAGAGATATAGTATAGATATATATGGAAAATATTGGGCGTATTGGATAAGAATGTTTAAGTATATGATAAAGATTATTAAGACAGATGAATATATTATAATGAAATTTAAATAGATATAATATATTTGGAATATATTAAAGATAGATATATATTATTAGGATATAGATTATTATATATTATTCCAACTACCCCCTCCTTTGAATAAGCGGCCCATGCCCAGAATGTATGAGTGGTTGGCGATGTACTGTGAAATAATAAGTATATATGAATATTAAAGTAAGAGAAATATATATATAGAATATATATAGAGAGAGAAGAGATAATTATAGAAGAATATATATATATGATATGATGAATAATAATAATAGATGATATATAGTAAAGATATATATATATGTAGTTATAGATAAAACAAGAGAAACTAGTAAGATGCGAGTAAGGTTAGAAGAAGAGAGAGGCTATCTGACGCGGTCGATCCCGCGATTACGAACCGTCCACACGCGTGTGCGTACTCCGACCTAGATAGTCACTCCCCGCGTCCTAGGCTCTCCCATATGAGCATCCCCCAAACCATAAACTAAAAAGTCGAACGACGCCGGGATGTTCAATCCGATGAAGGTAACTAATTTTCCGTATCTATCGCTGCATCCACAAAGTGTACTATGTTATATGCTTTGTATTCAAAAATTAACAAGAGCTGAATATTATGATATGAGTATGTCGTGACTTAGTTGCAATAAATTGACTACAGCATCAGACAACACAAACGATCACGAAACAACAACGAGCCAACACTAAGCACCAGCACAGACAAAATGATGTATGGAAAAAAATTATATAAAGATAAGAAGGGAGGTTATGTAAGCCAATGGAGAAAAGTCGGAACATACCCTCCGTACTGAGCGTCTACCGAAAATAGCTCGATAGTGAGAAAATATAAAACTAGAAACAAGTATTACCAGTTTTTGATAATGAAGAATAGGAAATGAAAACGGAATAAGATAGCTCTCAAGAACGTATAGGATCGTAAATATAAGATAGAGATATGAGATATAATGAAGATATATAAATAATATATATATATATATGAGATAATAATATAGATATCTATATAATATATTATTATTAGTTAGCAATAGATAATATATATATTATATTATAATATAATAAATATTATATATATACATAGTATATATTATAGATATAGAATTATTATATGAAGAGGCAGATATATATTAAATAATGTATATATGAATATATAATAGTAATAGTAAGTCAGTTGTTATAAAAATGAATTAAAAGATATAGAATAATTAGTATATATATTAGATATAATATATATATATATATATAAATTATAGATTGAAGAGGGTATATATATATATTATAGATAGATATAGATATTATTATGATAGTAGTTTATAGATGTATAGAGAATTAGTAGATATATATATAATATCAGTAATAATAATGATAGTATATATAAAGAGAATATATAAAAAAATATGATTAGATTTAATAAGAGAGAGAGATTGTAATGGATCATTTAGGTGAGAGGGAATGGGATCGTAGAGTCCTTTAGGTATAGATGAGAGAGGGAGAGGTAATTTTAGGAAGAGAGAACGATGAGACTGAGTAAGTGATATATCTATAGGTATATATATATATATAACCTATATATATATTAGATATTGAGTATAGGTAAGAGAGAAGTTAGTAGTCCCGTAGAAGAAAAAATACGGTTGCCAAAAATGAAAAGCTTTTGGATATAGGTGATAATATAATTATATAAGTAATTATAATAAAATGGAAGTATAAGTAAGGGCATAATAGGGAGATAGAATATGAGAATGAGAAGATATTATAATATTTATTAATAATATTAACTGTAAGATATATATAAGATATATAGAGTAAATATAGATATATATTAGATAGATATATAATAATATATAGTATATATTATATAAAAAGATGAAATGTACATAAAACAAGAGATAAATAGTATATATTAATACAAAATATATATAGAAGACAGTAAATAATAAATTATATTTATATATTAAATATATAATGTATATATATATAAGTATAAGATATATAATAACTATAATAATATTGATAGAAAAATTGAATAATAATAACGAATATATATATATAGATTATAGATATAGATAAATACTATATATATGTTATATGATATAATATAGAAAGAAAAAATTAAATGAATATACAAAAAGATAATAACGATATATAAGTGTACTTAAATAACCTGTCGTAGTGTTACTTTGAGAAGATTCATCAAATATTGGATAGTCTGAGGCTCGTAATCATGATAAAGAGGGAGGGATGATGATGACTTGGGGGATGAGGACATTTGGTAAAAGTCAAAAGGATTATAGTATATATGATCGGTGCCCCTCATAAAGATGCCTGTAATATGTATATTAAAATATATATATATAATATATATATAGTTAATATAATAGATATATTAAATGTATATTAATATATATAAAATCATATAAATATATGTAATAATAATATATAGAACAAAATACAGTTGTTATATAATATATATGAATATATATATAATATATATTATAATATAAAATATTGGTAAATATAGAATAATAATATATGTAACCCTAAGTGATAATGAAGGTATAATGATTAAGGATAGGGAACCCAAAGTAGAAAAAAACAAAGTAGTATAATAATACTTAATATATATATACTTCAGAATACTTGGTTTTTCGAGAAATTTATTAATAAAACGATTTGTAAGGATACTGCATATTATAGTATATATATATGAAACCATATATATATATATATATATATAGTAGATAAATAAGTATATAAATATAATAATATATATAATAAAATTATGTAATAGTATATAGAAAATAATAATCTATCATATAGATTATATAAATATATATATATATAGTATAGATAATGATATATATATATATAATACCTAATATATATAAATAAAATAGAGATATAATATATAATTATATATTAAGTAATGAATATATATATAGGGAAAAGTAAAGGCAGTCGCGGCAACAAATATATACACATAAAACAAGCCTAGTAGTATAGAAAACCACTTATACACCTATGAGGTAGGGAATAAAGCAAGAGTACTCACTTACCAGCACTGATATGAGCTAAATAAAGGGAATACTCTACTCAAACTAATGGATAGTAAGAGTATAATATAAACATCACCGCCGTATATATATTGAAGCACCGTTCCAGGAGAGTATCACTATAGAGCGGGGCGGTATATATAAAAACGTCGAGGAACAGTCAGAGGTATAGTATATAGAAGGCTAAAACTACCCACCGGTCAGTTAATGTATTATAGTACTCAAATATATGTAAAGTAGCGGAACTAGTGACTAAGCTAATCGATCCAGTACAATATGGCATATACTCTTCTCTCAAACAACACTTTCATCCCCAAGAAGACTCGCGCACCCGGCGTGGCCCCGTGCACGATAGTCAGAGGGTGTGCCACGATTAGGCATATGCATTGCGGGACAAACATAATACCAGAAGGAGGGGAAAAATCAAGGCCCAGCACGTAGGAAAACGCTGAGGGATCAAGAACAGTCGAAAAGTAAAAGCCCCAAAGGGCCCCCTCCTACACGACCCCCCCCGCATATCTACGTGCTTAACACAAAATTAATTAGTAAAGTAAGAGAACACTAGTCGCATTTAGTTAGAGAAAATCCGACCCTATTAGAGCGTATTCAAGGATACGACGATGGATCCTCACTATGGTAAATCGTCAAGTGTATTAGTTCATCCCCTTGCCTCAGGTGGGACTTCACAACTAATACCCATAACCACATACTTTTACATTTGTATATAATAAAATATAAAAGAAATACTAGTAATTTTTTACTATACTACTATATTTTTATTTAGAAATTCTAGAAAAAGATATTATATGATATAATATATATATTAATATAAATAATATAAATATATATATATATATATATAATATATATAATTATAATGTAAAAAAAATGATAATTAACATCAAATAAATATTATAATCTTACTCTCTCTCATTAACCTATCTGAAAAGTAGGATGTCATATCATCATACAATCTTAAATCAAGAGATTATTTCCATTTTTCAAATTTAAACTTAAATTATGATAAATTATTCAATATCATTATGTATTAGATACAATAATAATTCACATTAATTACGCTACAGGGAATATAATATATAATTACCTTGCAAAATACCATATAGTAAACAATAACAGGATAAATACTGAATATATTATTAATGTAGGCTTCCACGAAGAAATATTCTTAGGAAAAATACGACAAGTTTATACCTTATGTTTTAATATATATCTCTCTCTTTTAAACATATATATATATATTAATGCTATATTTATTATTATAGTTTATTATGACTGGTTATCTTGACTCTATTGAATTAATTATAATATTTATTAATTAATAATTATTATTAATTATTAATTATTATTAATTATTAATTATTATTATTTATTATTATTATAATTATTAATTATTATTAATTATTAATTATTATTATTATTATTATTATTTATTATTAATAATTATTATTATTATTATTATTATGCGTCCGTCACAACCCTTTCTTATTGGCCATTTGCTGGCGTTGTTGCTTCCATTTTCGCTTTCCTCGATCTTCCTCAGCGATTGGTCATGCAATATGATTTTACCTGTGGGTTTCTCCGCCTCCTGCTCTCTGCAGTGGGATTCAGTCTTTGTAAGTAAGTCG
>JABUQX010129047.1:0-10705 GCA_015478945.1 Trachelipus rathkii | reverse complement strand
GCAGCCTCTCTAAATGCGAGTCAGTTTATTTTGAAAGCAGTGCCGAGCGGACGTGTTTTTATAATTCTCTCTTAAGAAAGGCGCCTCGGCAGCCCTAGGATGTTAGATTAAGGTAGAAGGCAAGGTGAGAAAATAAAAGGCAACGATTAAAAGCATTACGTGGTGGTGTTCTATTTTAGGAAATCTTCGTTTCGGAGTATTTTTTTTAAAGTTTCTTTTATAATATTTTAGATTTAAAAATTATTTAAGTAAAAATGTGCATCTCTTGAAAAAAGTCATTTCCCGCAAAAACTAAAGTCGTGCCCCCACCCTAAGTGCGAAAATGAAATTATCCAATAATAAGTGAATTTATATTATATATAATAATATTTAAGATATATATAAAATAGAAATATATATATATCTAAATTATATATAAAAAATTTTATATAATATATATTTTAATTTCATAAATAAATATCGAATAAATTTCGTTTCCCGCCAAAAACTAAAAGCGCGCTGCCGCCCTAACTGTAAGTCAGTTTATTTTGGACGTGGTGGTGAGCGGACGTGTTTTATAATTCTCTTTGAAGAAAGGCGCTTCGGCGGCCCATAGGATGCTGGGCGAAGGGAGAAGGCTCGGTGAGAAAAAAAAGAGCAACGTTTACGTCGTGGTGTTCTATTTTAGCAAATCTTCGTCTCGGAGTATTTTTTTTAAATTTTCTTTTATAAATTTTTAGATTTAAAAATTATTAAAGTAAAATCTGTTATCTTGAAAAAAGTTGTTTCCCGCCAAAAACTAAAGTTGTGCCCCCACCCTAAGTGCGAAAATGAAAATTATCCAATAATAAGTGAATTTATATATATATATATATATATTTTTTAATTTCATAAATATTGAAAAAAGTCGTTTCCCGCCAAAAACTAAAGTTGTGCCCCCACCCTAAGTGCGAAAATGAAATTATCCAATAATAAGTGAAATTTATATATATATTTATTTCATAAATATTGAATAATTCGTTTTCCCGCCAAAAAACTTAAATGCGCGCCGCCGCCCTAAATGCGAGTCAGTTTATTTTGGACGTGGTGGTGAGCGGACGTGTTTTATAATTCTCTTTGAAGAAAGGCGCTTCGGCGGCCCATAGGATGCTGGGCGAAGGGAGAAGGCTCGGTGAGAAAAAAAAGAGCAACGTTTACATCGTGGTGTTCTATTGTAGGAAATCTTCGCCTAGGGTAAGTTTTTTTTAAAGTTTCTTTTAGAATTTAGATTTAAAAATTATTTAAGTAAAATCAGTTATCTTGAAAAAAGTCGTTTCCCGCCAAAAACTAAAAGCGCGCCCCAGCCCTAAGTGCGAGAATGAAAATTATCCATTAATAAGTAAATTTATATTATTTTTTTTCAATTTCATATGTATTGAATAAATTCGTTTCCCGCAAAAAACTAAAGGCGTCGCCTCCATAAGTGCGAGTCAGTTTATTTTGAAAGCGGTGCAGAGCGGACGTGTTTTATAATTCTCTCTTAAGAAAGGCGCTTCGGCAGCCCTAGAATGTTGGATTAAGGTAGAAGGCAAGATGAGAAAAAAAAGGCAACGATTAAAAGCATTACGTGGTGGTGTTCTATTTTAGGAAATATTCGTCTCGGAGAATTTTTTTTAAAGTTTCTTTTATAATATTTTAGATTTAAAAATTATTTAAGTAAAATTTGTTATCCTGAAAAAAGTTTTTTCACGCCAAAAACTAAAGGCGCGAACCCACTTTAAGTGCGAAAATGAAAATTATCTAATAATAAGTGAATTTATTTATATATTTCTTTTAATTTCATAAATATTGAATAAACGTAGTGGTGTTCTATTTTACGAAATCTTCGTCTCGGGTAAGTTTTTTTAAAAGTTTCTCTCAAATTTTAGATTTAAAAATTATTTAAATTTAAAAGCTAATATTATCAAGAAATATTTTTGAAAATAATTTTAATTATTTAAAAAATTTCTAAGAACGGGCTCCCTGTCATCGTACGTCCCCGTCGTGGAGCCCGGTAATATCTTGAGATCCCTCCCTCCCTCCGAAAGAAACGAGTCTCTTTCACTCGAACCAACCAACCAAACGACAAACGTAATACGATCGAATAGAAAAAAAAATATATCGCGTCGTCGACGACGACGATTCATTCGTCTTATTCGTCTATTTTTCATTACTGTACATGAACGCATCCCGGTGAAGATTTTCGCGTTCGCGCATGCATTTGTTCATTAGGATGCGTTTCATTGCAGTTCGTTCAATGGGCGACCGAGTCCATTGTCCGTCCGTTTATTTTTATTTTTTTTATATAAACGAGCCAGGACCAATCGATCGAGGTTGGTTCTCGAGCTCGTTCGAATAATGGCGGATGATCATCGTCTCGATGGCGCGGTATTATTTTTTTTTGTATTCGATTAATTAACGACAGACACGACAAACACGCGACACGCGACACACGATACACGAACGCAGGAGGAGGGGTCCAAGATAGCTAAAGCGATGACAAAAAGTTTCGTGGTACGTACGTTCTGCCGTAGTGCCTCACTCTGCTAGCGCGCGCGCTTCTCTTTTTTTCTCTTTGTTTTCTCTTTTACTCTGTTGAAAAACCAGGGAAAGAACGACGATATTTATTTCCGACGGGACGGGATATGGGTAGATAGTATGTAGGCCGTTTAAACGGGCGGGTGGGGGTTTGGAAGTCACCGTCGGAAAGAAATATCGTGGTTCTCTCGTTCGTTCTTTTCATTTTTATTAACGATACGAGAATTTTTTGGTGACTTGAATAAATTCTTCCGTTCGGAGGAAATGATGATGATGATGATGATGATGAGTGTTGGTATCGGTCGGTGGCGGCGGCGGCGAGTACGGTATTTTTACTCGCTTCTGCTGCTGTTTTTTTTTTAAAGTTTTTGGTAACGCAGTACTGCGGGAATAGGTAGTAGGTTCCCGAACCATTTTACTTTTTCCGTGCCGCTTTTTAGCACGGGCGTTTATTTTTTAGTTTTTAAGGCATGTTTTTTTTAGATTTAAGGATTTTTTTTTATTTTTTTTAGATTAGGGACCATATAACTAACGTAATATGCAAAGTTTTTTCCACAGGTAATTATGGAATGAGAAAACCGGGAGCTTTAAAAACTACGCTTGAAACGTTCCTTTTCTGGGAACGTGAATGGCTTAGTGGATAAGGCGACCGGTTACTGTTAACTAAGCGACGCGGAGTCCAGTAAGTATTTCGAACACCGCTGATGGATAGTAAAATCTCATTTGACACCTAAAACACGATAGGTACACACCCACGCTCATATCCAAATATTTATTTCTTCCTCTTTAAATCTATCCAAACCCTTCGACTATTTCTTTCAATCTATTTTGCTGTTCGCTCTTTCGTATTCCTTTATCACCGTATGACGATCGAACGGTTCGGTCTTAGTCTCGATGAATCGATCGGAAAAGTGGAAACGCCGTAGGGGTGCGCATGTCCGAACATTAGGGCGTTCACCCGAAAGCCAAAGTCCAAGTTCCGATCGACGAGAGAAGGTCTTAGAGCGTGGATTTATGTCGGGGCTGGGCGGGTATATAAACTCCTTGGACGGAAGGATACATGCTTTCCAAGATCGCCCCAAAGTTCACAGGTGGGGATAGGACCGTCGCACTGAAAAAGGGGATTCACGAAGAAAAGGATTCGACTAGCCGAGTCGCCTTCGGACGTCATACGGTGTCTTTCCATCATAGCGATTAGATAAATAAACTAAAATTACACGGCGGTAGTCAGTTATTCCTCGGAGAGATGCCTTCCTTTTCTTTCCGAGGGTGAAAATTTGTCCGAAGCGTTCGAAATAGCGTTAGGTTTGTCTAGCTCTTTAGTGAGTTAGTTCGTTAGTTAGATCTTCGGGTCGATAGTTTTTTTTACCTCTCTCCTATCCTATCCCCAAAAAAACATCGATCCGCGAGCGAGCCCAGTGGTTCGCTCGAACAATGGTTTTTTTCGAATCTGCCCGTACATATCTCGTATTTACGTGATCGATTGCGTATTTATGGTTATATACGGGCGGGTTCCCTTTAAAAAATCCTTTCTCTTCTACTGAAATTTATTTTATTTTTCAAACCTATTCGGTTTACTCACGAACACTTACTTATACCCCAAACACACAGGTTTCGAACGCTGATGACGACAGATGCTCACGGGCTCCCTGTCATCGTACGTCCCCGTCGTGGAGCCCGGTAATATCTTGAGATCCCTCCCTCCCTCCCTCCGAAAGAAACGAGTCTCTTTCACTCGAACCAACCAACCAAACGACAAACGTAATACGATCGAATAGAAAAAAAAATATATCGCGTCGTCGACGACGACGATTCATTCGCCTTATTCGTCTATTTTTCATTACTGTACATGAACGTATCCCAGTGAAGATTTTCGCGTTCGCGCATGCATTTGTTCATTAGGATGCGTTTCATTGCAGAGTTCGTTCAATGGGCGACCGAGTCCATTGTCCGTCCTTTTATTTTTATTTTTTTTATATAAACCAGCCGGGACCAATCGATCGAGGTTGGTTCTCGAGCTCGTTCGAATAATGGCGGATGATCATCGTCTCGATGGCGCGGTATTATTTTTTTTTGTATTCGATTAAAGACAGACACGACAAACGCTCGACACGCGACACACGATACACGAACGCAGGAGGAGGGGTCGAAGATAGCTAAAGCGATGACAAAAAGTTTGGTACGTACGTTCTGCCGTAGTGCCTCACTCTGCTAGCGCGCGCGCTTCTCTTTTTTTTCTCTTTGTTTTCTCTTTTACTCTGTTGAAAAACCAGGGAAAGAACGACGATATTTATTTCCGACGGGACGGGATATGGGTAGATAGTATTTAGGCCGTTTAAACGGGCGGGTGGGGGTTTGGAAGTCACCGTCGGAAAGAAATATCGTGGTTCTCTCGTTCGTTCTTTTCATTTTTATTAACGATACGAGAATTTTTTGGTGACTTAAATAAATTCTTCCGTTCGGAGGAAATGATGATGATGATGAGTGTTGGTATCGGTGGCGGCGGTGGCAGCGAGTACGGTATTTTTACTCGCTTTTGCTGCTGCTGCTTTTTTTTAAGTTTTTGGTAACGCAGTACTGCGGGAATAGGTAGTAGGTTCCCGAACCATTTTACTTTTTCCGTGCCGCTTTTTAGCACGGGCGTTTATTTTTTAGTTTTTAAGGCATGTTTTTTTTAGATTTAAGGATTTTTTTTATTTTTTTTTAGATTAGGGACCATATAACTAACGTAATATGCAAAGTTTTTTCCACAGGTAATTATGGAATGAGAAAACCGGGAGCTTTAAAAACTACGCTTGAAACGTTCCTTTTCTGGGAACGTGAATGGCTTAGTGGATAAGGCGACCGGTTACTGTTAACTAAGCGACGCGGAGTCCAGTAAGTATTTCGAACACCGCTGATGGATAGTAAAATCTCATTTGACACCTAAAACACGATAGGTACACACCCACGCTCATATCCAAATATTTATTTCTTCCTCTTTAAATCTATCCAAACCCTTCGACTATTTTTTTCAATCTATTTTGCTGTTCGCTCTTTCGTATTCCTTTATCACCGTATGACGATCGAACGGTTCGGTCTTAGTCTCGATGAATCGATCGGAAAAGTGGAAACGCCGTAGGGGTGCGCATGTCCGAACATTAGGGCGTTCACCCGAAAGCCAAAGTCCAAGTTCCGATCGACGAGAGAAGGTCTTAGAGCGTGGATTTTTATCGGGGCTGGGCGGGTATATAAACTCCTTGGACGGAAGGATACATGCTTTCCAAGATCGCCCCAAAGTTCACAGGTTTGGATAGGACCGTCGCACTGAAAAAGGGGATTCACGAAGAAAAGGATTCGACTAGCCGAGTCGCCTTCGGACGTCATACGGTGTCTTTCCATCATAGCGATTAGATAAATAAACTAAAATTACACGGCGGTAGTCAGTTAGTCCTCGGAGAGATGCCTTCCTTTTCTTTCCGAGGGTGAAAATTTGTCCGAAGCGTTCGAAATAGCGTTAGGTTTGTCTAGCTCTTTAGTGAGTTAGTTCGTTAGTTAGATCTTCGGGTCGATCGTTTTTTTACCTCTCTCCTATCCTATCCCCAAAAAAACATCGATCCGCGAGCGAGCCCAGTGGTTCGCTCGAACAATGGTTTTTTTCGAATCTGCCCGTACATATCTCGTATTTACGTGATCGATTGCGTATTTATGGTTATATACGGGCGGGTTCCCTTTAAAAAATCCTTTCTCTTCTACTGAAATTTATTTTATTTTTCAAACCTATTCGGTTTACTCACGAACACTTACTTATACCCCAAACACACAGGTTTCGAACGCTGATGACGACAGATGCTCACGGGCTCCCTGTCATCGTACGTCCCCGTCGTGGAGCCCGGTAATATCTTGAGATTCCTCCCTCCGAAAGAAACGAGTCTCTGTTACTCGAACCAACCAAACGACAAACCAAACGACAAACGTAATACGATCGAATAGAAAAAAAAATATATCGCGTCGTCGACGACGACGATTCATTCGTCTTATTCGTCTATTTTTCATTACTGTACATGAACGCATCCCGGTGAAGATTTTCGCGTTCGCGCATGCATTTGTTCATTAGGATGCGTTTCATTGCAGTTCGTTCAATGGGCGACCGAGTCCATTGTCCGTCCGTTTATTTTTATTTTTTTTATATAAACGAGCCAGGACCAATCGATCGAGGTTGGTTCTCGAGCTCGTTCGAATAATGGCGGATGATCATCGTCTCGATGGCGCGGTATTATTTTTTTTTGTATTCGATTAATTAACGACAGACACGACAAACACGCGACACGCGACACACGATACACGAACGCAGGAGGAGGGGTCCAAGATAGCTAAAGCGATGACAAAAAGTTTCGTGGTACGTACGTTCTGCCGTAGTGCCTCACTCTGCTAGCGCGCGCGCTTCTCTTTTTTTCTCTTTGTTTTCTCTTTTACTCTGTTGAAAAACCAGGGAAAGAACGACGATATTTATTTCCGACGGGACGGGATATGGGTAGATAGTATGTAGGCCGTTTAAACGGGCGGGTGGGGGTTTGGAAGTCACCGTCGGAAAGAAATATCGTGGTTCTCTCGTTCGTTCTTTTCATTTTTATTAACGATACGAGAATTTTTTGGTGACTTGAATAAATTCTTCCGTTCGGAGGAAATGATGATGATGATGATGATGATGAGTGTTGGTATCGGTCGGTGGCGGCGGCGGCGAGTACGGTATTTTTACTCGCTTCTGCTGCTGTTTTTTTTTTAAAGTTTTTGGTAACGCAGTACTGCGGGAATAGGTAGTAGGTTCCCGAACCATTTTACTTTTTCCGTGCCGCTTTTTAGCACGGGCGTTTATTTTTTAGTTTTTAAGGCATGTTTTTTTTAGATTTAAGGATTTTTTTTTATTTTTTTTAGATTAGGGACCATATAACTAACGTAATATGCAAAGTTTTTTCCACAGGTAATTATGGAATGAGAAAACCGGGAGCTTTAAAAACTACGCTTGAAACGTTCCTTTTCTGGGAACGTGAATGGCTTAGTGGATAAGGCGACCGGTTACTGTTAACTAAGCGACGCGGAGTCCAGTAAGTATTTCGAACACCGCTGATGGATAGTAAAATCTCATTTGACACCTAAAACACGATAGGTACACACCCACGCTCATATCCAAATATTTATTTCTTCCTCTTTAAATCTATCCAAACCCTTCGACTATTTTTTTCAATCTATTTTGCTGTTCGCTCTTTCGTATTCCTTTATCACCGTATGACGATCGAACGGTTCGGTCTTAGTCTCGATGAATCGATCGGAAAAGTGGAAACGCCGTAGGGGTGCGCATGTCCGAACATTAGGGCGTTCACCCGAAAGCCAAAGTCCAAGTTCCGATCGACGAGAGAAGGTCTTAGAGCGTGGATTTATGTCGGGGCTGGGCGGGTATATAAACTCCTTGGACGGAAGGATACATGCTTTCCAAGATCGCCCCAAAGTTCACAGGTGGGGATAGGACCGTCGCACTGAAAAAGGGGATTCACGAAGAAAAGGATTCGACTAGCCGAGTCGCCTTCGGACGTCATACGGTGTCTTTTCATCATAGCAATTAGATAAACAAACTAAAATTACACGGCGGTAGTCAGTTAGTCCTCGGAGAGATGCCTTCCTTTTCTTTCCGAGGGTGAAAATTTGTCCGAAGCGTTCGAAATAGCGTTAGGTTTGTCTAGCTCTTTAGTGAGTTAGTTCGTTAGTTAGATCTTCGGGTCGATAGTTTTTTTTACCTCTCTCCTATCCTATCCCCAAAAAAACATCGATCCGCGAGCGAGCCCAGTGGTTCGCTCGAACAATGGTTTTTTTCGAATCTGCCCGTACATATCTCGTATTTACGTGATCGATTGCGTATTTATGGTTATATACGGGCGGGTTCCCTTTAAAAAATCCTTTCTCTTCTACGGAAATTTTTTTATTTTTCAAACCTATTCGGTTTACTCACGAACACTTACTTATACCCCAAACACACAGGTTTCGAACGCTGATGACGACAGATGCTCACGGGCTCCCTGTCATCGTACGTCCCCGTCGTGGAGCCCGGTAATATCTTGAGATCCCTCCCTCCCTCCCTCCGAAAGAAACGAGTCTCTTTCACTCGAACCAACCAACCAAACGACAAACGTAATACGATCGAATAGAAAAAAAAATATATCGCGTCGTCGACGACGACGATTCATTCGCCTTATTCGTCTATTTTTCATTACTGTACATGAACGTATCCCAGTGAAGATTTTCGCGTTCGCGCATGCATTTGTTCATTAGGATGCGTTTCATTGCAGAGTTCGTTCAATGGGCGACCGAGTCCATTGTTCCGTCCTTTTTATTTTTATTTTTTTTTATATAAACGAGCCGGGACCAATCGATCGAGGTTGGTTCTCGAGCTCGTTCGAATAATGGCGGATGATCATCGTCTCGATGGCGCGGTATTATTTTTTTTTGTATTCGATTAATTAACGACAGACACGACAAACACGCGACACGCGACACACGATACACGAACGCAGGAGGAGGGGTCGAAGATAGCTAAAGCGATGACAAAAAGTTTGGTACGTACGTTCTGCCGTAGTGCCTCACTCTGCTAGCGCGCGCGCTTCTCTTTTTTTTCTCTTTGTTTTCTCTTTTACTCTGTTGAAAAACCAGGGAAAGAACGACGATATTTATTTCCGACGGGACGGGATTATGGGTAGATAGTATTTAGGCCGTTTAAACGGGCGGGTGGGGGTTTGGAAGTCACCGTCGGAAAGAAATATCGTGGTTCTCTCGTTCGTTCTTTTCATTTTTATTAACGATACGAGAATTTTTTGGTGACTTAAATAAATTCTTCCGTTCGGAGGAAATGATGATGATGATGAGTGTTGGTATCGGTGGCGGCGGTGGCAGCGAGTACGGTATTTTTACTCGCTTTTGCTGCTGCTGCTTTTTTTTAAGTTTTTGGTAACGCAGTACTGCGGGAATAGGTAGTAGGTTCCCGCACCATTTTACTTTTTCCGTTAGGTTTTGCGAAAACTATGACTAATCTTACCTATGGAAAAATTTCTATGAACTAAGATCATTTTCTAGCGTATTACAATTCAATTTTTTTATTAGGAATAAAAACTGTGAATTCAAAAAATTTATTTAAACCTTTATTTTAAACATTTTGGTTATATAACTTTCATTAGCATACAGTAAATTATTAATAGACAAAGAGAAAGTTATTTATATATATATATATATATATATATATACATTAAAAAGGAAAAGGAGATGTGAAGTTCTTTGAAAGTAATTTATTTGTTATCGCGTTGAGATGCAAAATACTCTTCATCTGTTTTTACTTTCTTATGCGGATTTTTTACGCAAATGTTTTTGCTTTGCGAATCGGGTATTCCTTCAACGACGGGCGCTTCAGGTTTGCGATAAAATCGTCTCTTATTATTATGCCGCTCACAATGGCAATAACGTTCCTCACTATAAAATGAAAATTGACAAACAAACATGAATAGAAACTGAGATAATATACTGATTTGTTTTTTACCTTGGTTGTTCGGGACCGTCACATATCTAACAAGATTTTTAAAAAAGTTTTTCCTTGGGGTAGAAGTGATATTATTTAAGGATTTAAAATTTTGACTGTAATCCCACTCAGTTTGCAGTTTCCATTCCAATATTCTACGATGCTCGGGGTCAAAATTTTCTCGACATTCGAAGTAGGTTGTTTTTCCAACGTCAGCGGCTAAAACAAGATTTTTTAGCATATGAGAACTAAAATAAAACTTTTCCGGTTCCAAAGGATCGGTAGTCAGCGAATGCGAATTGTGCTGCCTGAATGATCTTTTTCTAAGACTAAAATATAAAACTATCTCCAGTAAGGTGGTAGGGCTGGCTTTCTGAAGTAGGCGAATTAGCTTATCGAAGTCGACGTTAGGAGGCTGATCATAAGCGTTTAAATACAAGCTGATTTTATTTATTGAGTATCGGGATGATAAGAATTCACACACATCGTCAATGCAGTTATAATCCATCACTATTACTTTTGATTGCTGCTTTAGCATTTTTTTAAACCCGAATAGTGTGTATTCAGTTTTTTCAAACCACATGCTTATCTTTTGACATTTTATTTCGAGGTCAACCACGTTCAGGAAAATTT
>JABUQX010129046.1:17500-19631 GCA_015478945.1 Trachelipus rathkii | reverse complement strand
TGTGTGGCTGTGTGGGATTCTTTCAAAATGAAAAGAGTAACGAAGGGCGTAGTCATCGGCGTAGAGTGAATAGGAAGATGTGACAGATAGAAAGGCATTAATGAAAAGTAGAAAGGGGTAGAGGATAGATCAGAACTTTATGAACATCACTATTGGTAGATGTACAACAGCTGCTATAAAACGACCAGAATGGAATCAGAGAGAGGGATAGATACTGAAGGAAACTATAAAAATCAAAGCATTGTGCCAATCCATCGAAAGCTATGAAGATTTCTAGTGCCACATCAGAGTATCTACCAAAATGCAGAAGAACAAATGATCATAATTTAGAGGGAATGGTATCGGACTATTCCATACTGAAACCATTTTTGGTGATATGACCTTAAATCATAAGAATTAATATATTTACAATCTGGAGCTTTGGAAAGAATGAAAGTTATAGCAATAGGACGATATTAGAGGGTTAAGAGGGATTCCCCTTATATTTCGACAGAATGAATCAGCGGAGAAGTGGAAGAGAATTAACCTAAAAGTTAGAGGATGCTAACACTTATAGTGTGATGGATGTCGCGTCCATATTCGGTCATTTGCATCCCCACAAACATTTATGGTCTAATCTCTAAAAAGAGAAGCGACTTTCCTTGGTTGTTCTTTGAGAGGGTCTCTTTTTCAGCACCATTCTTCTTTCATATTCCAAAATTTTCCTATGTACGTTTGAAAACTCTTCTACCAGGCCGCTTGATCGAGTTCTTGGTGGTAAAGACTTGCTATTTTTCGTCTGCAATTTCAGCTCCGTTTGAACTTTATCATCTGACTTCGGGAGTCGGTAATAGTAGCCGACTCCAAACTTCTTGAAAAATATTTTACACGTTATAGTAAAAAAAAATATTTTAACATTTAAATCTATATTAATAAGCCAATAATAACGATAATAAGTTAATAATAATAATGTTCATAGGAAAAATTAATTTTATTATAATAATAATAATAATAATAATAATAATAATAATAATAATAATAATAATAATAATAATAATAATAATAATAATAAAGCCATAAATATAATCACATAAATTCATATTTCCATATTTTTTATAACTAACTTTAAGTTAAATAATATATATATCATACTATGATTAATATAATACATAAATACGTATTAAGAAAGTATATATATCACATAAATATATATTTTTTATAATTAATTATAATATATTTATATATATATATATTATATAATATATATCAGAGGTGGGCACCCTCAACTTTTTTGTTTGGTCCCCAATTCGCAATTCCGCTGATTTTGTGGACATTCGCAGTTCGCAATCCCGTCCCTTTTTCTGCTTCGCCAGCTCGCTATCGCAATTTCGCGCAACTTTCTATGCTTCGCCAGTTGCTTTCAGAAATTCCCCAATTCTGCGGACTTTTTTCTGCTTCGCCAGTCTGCTATCGCAAAATCGGCTAATTCTATCGCTTATAATTTTTATCCACTTATCGAAGTATGTAACAGTTCGCTAACCCTTCTTTAGTTGTTTAAAAAGTAATTTTCCAATTAAAATTACCTTACAATTAAATATTTATTTAAGTTTATATTTTAATCAAATAAAAATTTTTTATATACATAACAATTAACAAAGTTTTATAACAATGAGTTATATAATATATAATATATATATTATATATATATAATATATATATATATATATATATAGTAAGGATATATATATATATATATAATATATATATATATATCATACTATTTATATATATATATATATGTATATATATATAATATATATATATATATATATATATATATATATATAATATATATATATATATATATATAAAATATATATATATATATATATATATATATATATATATATATTATATATATATATATATATATATATTATATATATATATATATATATATATATATATAATAAATTTATTTTTTATATGTATATCTTATAAATATATATTTATATATTTTTTTTATATTATTCTCCTCCTCCTAGAATTACGGACTTAAATTGCGGAATAATTTAGTTAGACATTACGCTAACTGCAATTCCGCAAGTTTTTGGTAGTCCGCAATTGTTTATTTTCAGAAGTAATTCCTAAC
>JABUQX010129046.1:0-12500 GCA_015478945.1 Trachelipus rathkii | reverse complement strand
TGAGTGTTTCGACCAACTCATATGAGAGCTCGGAAGTAAACACAGTTCCGCGTTTATTAAGTAGTGAGTGCGTACTTCGTTTTCGTACTTTTAACTTTAAGCGCAATAATTTTCCCCATAGAGCTAGAACGCAGATGGATATATATACGGTATTTATATAGTAAGTATATATATATAGATATATAGAGAGAGAGAGCAGAGAGAGACACGAGGAGTATATCAATACCCTATTAGTATATATATTATATCTAATATATAGTATAGTATATATATATATATACAGTATTATAGATATTATATATATATATATATATATTATATTATAATATACTATATATATATTTATAAAATAAGAATGAAATATTATCATTCAAATTCATACACTAACTAACCTTATTTGAATAGAGAACAAATTTATTTCATACACATTGTTTTCTTTATATTTCTGAGATGAATTATAATATAATCATTATTACAAATAGAACACTCTAGTTGCTCGGTTCATTTATTAGATAAGAATATAAGCCCTATTTTTAAGATTTTAACTCCAGATGAATGAGAGTTAGGGCCTAAGGTTAAAAATAATACTTAATCGAACTTGAAAAAAAAAGAAAAAAAGAGAGTGATTGTTTACAGAAAGATTAATTTGCGACGTGACGTGACACGATTCTACAAAAAAGAGATGATCAAAAAGATGGAATTTTTCTACAAAAAATCCCCAACACTATAATATATATATTATATAATATATAGTGTTAATATATATATAAGATATAGATATTATATATATGAGATAAGTAGTAATAGTTAGTATATATGAGTATATATATATAGATATGAGATAAAGATAGATATGGAGAATAATGAGACAAGAACGAGATAGTATATAGTATATATAATATATATATATATAAGTATATAGATATATAGGAGATATAGATATATATATAGAGGATATATAACTATAGATTATGGATATATAATCAGATATAGTAATATAGAGGAAGATATATAGGAGAATAGTAAATAGTAACTAAATATGTAAGAAAGCATTGATATGAAGAGACTGTAGAGACGTCAACAGTGATAGTAAGAGTATTGTAATGGGACCTGTTATAGTGAAAAAGGTAGAGATGTAATTTTCAATTATTATTAGTTATTTATATATTATGTATTATTATTGAATTATTATTATTTATTATTTTTATGTATGATTTATATACTTAGTGTATTTTTAATTACTATCATTGATTAGGTGTATTATTATTATTATTAATTATTATTAATTATTGATATTATTATTATTATTATTTATTGATTATTATATTATTATTTATTATGTATTAATTGATTTATTAGTGAATTTCGTAAGGATTTTGGCAACCTCGAAATTTTTTATTCAGATCCTCTAATATAATAGTATAATATATATTATAGTATTCATATATATATAAGTATAATAGATGATATAGAAAGTAATAGTACAACTAGTAGTATATATAGTAATTATAAATAGGGATAATAATATGAGAAAGAGTACTATAAAGAGAAAGTAATATATAATATATTACGTATATATAAATATTATATATTATTAATTACTTATATATATATATACTAGATATAGTGAATATATATAGAGAGATATATATCAAAATGGGGGAGAAAGGAAATGAGAAAAATATAGGTGGGGGATGAAGAGCATGAACTACGACTAGATATTGAAATTATATATATATAGTATATTATATATGAGTGTATATAATAAGGGGGATATATTCTTTAGTGTTATATTCTAATTTTTTGTTTGATGCTAGATGCAGTTAGGCAATAGCTTTGATTAATTAATTTCTAGTCTGTAAATGAAGTAGAAGAAGGAACACCGCAGAAAAAGAAAAGAGGAAAGAGAAAAGAGAAAGAGAAAGAGAAAAAGAGACAGAACAGAATTTGTATCTACCGGGGCTCGACTTTCCCCGACGTAACTTTGTCTCTGCCTTAAAGATCACAATCTAACCACAGAATTAGATGAGAAAAGATATAGCTGTAGAAGAAATGAATATATAAGCTTAATAAGTGTGAAGAGAGAGAAAAAGAAAGAGAGAAAAGTAGAAGAGAATAGCATAATCTGTCTGCGAAGAGTTAGTGAGAAGATTAGGTAAGTGGTGAGGCTTATATGTAAGATATAAAACTTTTGTTCAGAGGCGTCAGGCTCTCTATTTCATTTATTGAGATCTTTTGTTTTATATGTCTATAGCCTCTATCTTTATCTTTCTCAAGTTTTGCTTGACTTCATTCTAAATATTTACGTTTCTGTGAGTTACTTAAGTTTCTTTAGCTGTGCATAGATCTGAGCTTTATGATAGAGGGACTTTAAGCTGTTCGACTATTCGTCTCATCTCATCTGTCTATATATAGTACTTATACTGATATTTTAATATATTAGAGAGGACGGGCGAAATATGTTATATTAGTGGTGCATATGGTTTTCAGACAATGCATAACATTTAGAAGAGATAGCATTAAGTGGTCTTATGACTCATCTCGCGGCGAAATGGTGCAATTACTCACTCAGAGTGAGCATCTAACCATTTTCTACTTACTGACCTTCTAGTTAGTACAAAGCGATATAAATTTACAAAATTGAGATAGACAATAACTCCAATTACTCGTATGTACTTAGAGCACCTCCGTAAAAAACCATGGGATAAGGAAGTCTTGTCTATATTTATTTGTTTTTTATACTTTTTAAATTGAAATATATATATTAAAAGTATTTTAATTATTCCGTGTTTAATTACTTTCCTCTTTAATTAAAGATAGTAGTGTAATATTGTGGATATATTAATTCACTAATATAGTTATATTACTTTGTGATTTTGTGAGATATTCTCATATTTTATGTCTACTATGACGAGTACCTCCGGACCCATATAGTTGGTATAAGATTTTGAGAGTATAAAAACCTGTAGAGGATATTTTTTGTGTTAGCTTGTGAATAGTAAGTGAGTATAAGGAAGTGTTAGCTTCTGGTCACTAAATTTCATCAATATACCCTGATTAATATTATTTATGTATATATATGTTTATTGATATATGTGTATCTGAAGAAGTAGGTCTCGACAGAGGGCATATTGTGATAGTGGCTCAGTATTGGGCGCTGTGGCATATTTCACCGATGACTTCTAAATATCCATGTGTTGTAATTCATGTGAGAGATAGGTAATATGGTGATAAGGGGAGTAATTTAGTCATATTACAGTGATAATTAACTTATGTAGATATTTTACGGTGATATCGTAGAGAGCAATTTCGTAATATATATATGGGATCTATTAATGTATGATATAGCTTGTGTATAGGGGTTTAGTATTATATGATGTTTGTATCGGGGATTACGTAGTGCTTTCACAGAATGGTGGGTAGTATAAATGTTGGATATTTAACAAAAGCTTATGAGAGTTGTAATTATAATGTAATTTGGGTTAGGCACGCGTCACTAATGGCTATTAAGTTATTACCTAGGATAATTATAGGTGTTTGAGGTAGACATATGAATATTCGTCTGGATTTTCTGCTTGTAGGTTTTTTTAGAGGTAGTTAATTTATTTGATGGTCTTACATAATTTAAACATATAAAAATGGTAGTTCTTTATTAATTTATTTTTAAGTACCTTTAATTTGTATAAATTTTCTTATAATTGCGTTGTATATAGGTGTGTATTGTGAGAGAGTTATAAGGTATTTATTAATGTGTGATCATTACTCTTTTAGAGTAGTGATTATACTATTGACATTTAATTAAATAATATTGCTTTGATTTATTTATGTGGAGGCTCTAGCGAATAATTTGTTATTATTATAGATTAGGCTATTTATTGGTAGTTGTGATAGGTGGTTTTATGTGATAATGAGATGTGGATCTATATCAATATTGTGTTTGCGAAATATTTTTAGGTCTCATTGTTGTTAGGTTTTATATGAGTTACTTTGAACACCTCTAACGTTGCCTCAAGTTTTATATATATTCATTTATTCATAGTGTTATGATTTAAGTATTTCTATAATATACTACTTTAACTGTTTGATGAATCTATTATAGATTTATGGTGTCTTAATTTTTGCTAGTGAGGTAATGAGTTCTTTTTTTATTATGGTGTCTAATCTATATATTGTGATATAGAGATTTGGGATTAGAATAATGTTTGTTGGTTGGGTTCAGTAGATAGTAGTATATTTGAGGAATTGATTTGTTGTGAAGAGATGTAATATAGTTAGTACTTGTTTGAGAGGATTGCTATATATATAATATATATATAATATATACAGTGATATCTTTATGTACTTATAAAATATCAGTATATAAGATATATTATTATCCTCAAATATTTAGTACTATTTCTTAATACCCACTGGTTAAGTTCTTTTAAATGAGTTATATGTTGGTGAATTGTAATTAGTATTGTGGTATGATCAGAGGATAAGAGTAAGAAAGGTGTGTGAAAGGTAAACTTGCTATGTCATGGTAAGCTGGATTTGGGGGGTAGGGTAAAACATAAGGTACCCATATGTTGGTGAGAGGCTAATGTATAGGGTTCTGATTCATTGTTGGATAAAGGATTATATTGAGTGAGTATTACAGTTCATTTTGGGTAGGGGGTAGATACATTATATAAGGAAGTTTGGGGGGGAATGTGGGGTTTATCTTGAATATTATTAATTCCCGTTGGATAACAAAGGTTATGAGTATTGTTTCAATTTCTTGTTAAAGGTTTCATAGTTTACTCTTTGTATTGATATTAGTGAGAATAAACAGGTAACATATCCACTTGTATTTAACTCATGTTATTATTTACTTAACGCTGAACTTTCTCTTAAAAAAAAATATTTTAATTTATTAACTCGATATCATAATTATACATGATTATAATTCTAGACCGCTTATTCTCCATTCCTATCTACCTTATCCCGTCATAAATTGTATTAAATTCTTATGGTTCCAGGAAGTTATATTTGATTATCAACTTATTTCTCCTGCTATATAATTTACACAATATTTATTTTAACATTTTAAATTAATCTTTGATAAGATTTACTCCTGAGCTCATAATGTACTTTATAAGTGTGATGATGAGCTCTCGAATCAAAATTGTATATGAACCATACGAGTCTGAAGAAGTTTATAGACATACTTAAGCGAATAACCGAGCATCTTGTAGGGTAATGCTCATACTTGTATAGCAAAAGCATATCTGAGAGATTTGCGATAAGAGAAATGAGCGACGCGTCACGGATTGCGAGTGAAACTTTTTACACCTCTAAACAACGAGGAATTATGTAAGTGACCTTTGTCTATTTCTAATATATCTCTAGTTATTTTCCTAATCGATAATTCCACAGGATCCGCCTGCACTGGCGGTCGAACCCCCACCACCAGTGGTCTTTATGGAATCGTCTTTGTGAGCTCCACGTGAGATCTAATGTTAGTGACCTACTCTCTTTCCCTCTGACAACTCAAGTGATGGCGTGCGGTGGTTCAGAAGAGAGAGAAAAGATTATAAAAACTATAAATTTGATTGCAGCGGTGCAATACTCCTTCATAGATTGTTGCACCCCTTCTTATAGAGGTCTGCTGAGAGCGTTCAACGCAGAGATACATCAACTACATAGTATCATACTATATACTTCTTTTCGTCATTCACTAAAGATATATTCTCAATTTTAGCGCCAGCCATTCTTAAATACCATTACGTAATAACTTTTACCCTATTATATTATACGCTCTATGCTCAATCCTTCTATTATTCCGTACCTCTCTTCCAAACATAATTAATATAGCTCATAAAAAATACATTATCAGTATACATGTATCCAATTGGCTTTTCATTAACCAATATGATCTACTAATCTCGGACTTAACTACTTAACCCTAGATAATCCACTCACATATACAATATTTACTCCACTTATTACTACATATTACTCTTTCATAAACTACCTTTACTTTTTACAGTCCTCTCAACTCAATACTCACTTCTCATAAAACCTTCTTTCAGTATTTACCACCCACAAAACCTAAAAATTCCATCAAGCGATATAAAACAACTATAATAGCATCTTCCATAACTCCGTCAAGTTACAACTACACCCCTCTCTCTCGTTTGCTTCAATGTAAAATAATATTATTGTATTTCTTATTTGACTCTGTTGTTCTGTCGATCGCGTCGAGCCACAGTGTGTGTGTTTGTTTGTTTGTTTGTACACTGATGATCTTATAAAAAAAATTCTTGCATATTAAAGTCATCAACATTGAAGCATGTGCACCATTGGTTGTGGGTGCATTGGCTTGTCCTTAGGGGCAGGTGGTGTAAAAGCTCGTGTCATGGTTCAGAAGTATGAATTGTAAAGGAAAGAAATGATGATGTGAAGAATTGATAATAGAAAAAGGGAGAAGAAACTTTATTTGATAGCTTTTAAATGCTTTGGGGTATGATGCAAGTATTGCAAAAATAATTTATTAATATATACAAAAAATTTGTATCCAAAATAGTAAACATGTATATAATTAATACACACACACACTTGTGCAGGTACTGCAACTACTTTAGTCAAAACAATGATCGATTTATTTTATATATATATATATATATATATATATATATATATATATATATATATATATATATATATATATATATATATATATATATATATATATATATATATTATATATATATATATTAATAATATATATATATATATATATGTCTGTATTATATGCAAGTAAATATTACAGACAGATTTATTAATTTAATGTTAATTGAGTATTACCAAATATACAAAACGTTAAGAATATAATTGAACGGAAGATTTATAGCCAATTAAATTATTTTCTTCTTTTTCGTAACCATCACAAATAATTGATTACTGGCTTGCATCAAATATTGTTAAAACGAATAACAATTTCTATTAAAAGTAATTTGGGGTCTATTCACAGTATTACAATCACCCAAATTGTTAGCGTGATACCATAAGAAAGATATATATATATATATTATATTATTATATTTATTAGAGCGAGACAACAAATATCTATATCTTACACTATACACAAATCATACTATTTTATTTATATATATATATATATATATATATAATTATATATATATATATATATATATATTATATAATAATATATATATATATTATATATTATATATAGTATATATATATATATATATATATATATATACTAATATATATTAATATATATTATAATATATATATATATATATAGTAGTATATATATAGATATATATATATTATATATATACTATATATATAGGATATATATATGGGATATATTTCAAGTGTTCACATAGGCCATTAAACGCTCTAACACCCAAAATCAATGAACTTAACCATAATACACACTTCTCAACAACTTCCATTACGGCTTCACCGAAAGAACAATCCAAACACACAAAACAACACCAGAATGTCGGGAAAACAATAAATATACTGAAAAAACTCAACCAAACCAACAAACATAAAAATATAAAATACATACAAAAAAAACCCAAACACACCAAAAACCCTCAATCCAACAAAACAACACGCAAACATTTTTGCAACTCACTTTCGACAGCATAGGTCAAAAAAAGGACACACACACACACCTCTCAAAACAGGAAAAATCATCAAAGTTGTCAAGCAATAAAACTCGATTCACGACCCAACATATAGAATATAACCCACGCAACTGACCTAGAAAAACATGAAAGACATTCAAAAACTCACCTTGCAACTGGCCCAGACTCAGTTTAAATTCTATATAATACTCTTGGTAATTTAACATTTATATAAAAAAAAAAAAAAAAAAAAAAAAAAAAAACAAAAAAAAAATAAAAAAAAAAAAAAAACATTTACTATTTAGTTTTGCTAAAACAAATGTAAACGATTCGTGTTGGAATTGATGGACATGCCATAATGAAGAATCTTTGCTTTTGTATACTTATCATATTCATAGGCATTGAAGAAGGGTTGGGAGGGGTTCAATTTTGGCTTGGACGTTGGAAGGAAAATCCATAAATTTTAAATTTGCATAAATTTTTTTAATTTTAATTTCATCTACATAAAATATAGAGTAAAATGCAACTTTTCCGAGCTCTAAAACGTTGTTAATTATTGTAATTTAATCCTTTTTAAAATATTATTGGATAATTAATATTAACAGAACTTAATGTTTTTACATTATTAAAAGTTTTAGATTCTTAACATACTTTCACTAAACATACTCTCACTAAACATACTCTCACTTAACATATTCTCACTAGGTAGAGAGGACATAAGAAGCATTTTCATGCAAAGTCCGGAAATTACGATGTTTCTTAAGTTTCCCATTTTTTAAGATACTTTAGTTACTATAATTTGTAAAACAACAGAGTGGGGTATGTTTATATGCGTTTAAAAGGGAAAATGTCAGTTTGGAAAGTTGGTGATAATAGAAAGAGAAGACTGCTTCGGGACGGCGACCGATATTCAGGCCGGCACCAGAATTTTATGCGTCGGACTTATCCGGCATTCGACCAAATTCATGGCTGGAGTAACAACACTACTCCTATCATATATATATAGGTATATGATATATATATATAATTATATATATTATATAATATATATATAATATATATATATATATATATATATATATACTATATATATATGATGACGACTTTGGTTATACTACTATTGAATCTGTTTTTAAATCAGAAAATAATATCATAAATATTTTTGTTAGCTTTTTGCAATTAATATAAGTAATAATATCTATTGCATTTTCTTGCGAGGATGAGGGGTAAGGTAAGGTGGTCTGGGACTGAAATCTATAAGTACCTTTTGCGCCAAAATATTCGGTACGAAAACTCGTTGCACCTCTTACACAAGCATCTTTCACAAGGTCTATAGCTTTCAGCGAACGTCCGGTTCCCAGTTGCGAAATTAAAGTTCTTCGCTCGCAAAATGTTTTTAGGAAAATGGGTTTTGTTGGATGAAATTAACCTATTTGTAGAGTGAATGTTGACGCTATCAAACTGTTTTTTATTTTTTTTTTTTTTTTTTTGTTAGATGCAAGTGTCAGATCATATGCAACAGAAAAAACACTTATAAATGTTCCCAAATGTAATCTTTTATTTTTACATGTCACTAAAAGCTATGGTTGAAAAATCTATCATATTACAGCAATTCATTGATTATAAAACCATTGTAGTGCAGATCCAGTACATTTACGGAGCCTTACAGGATGAAGACTTATAGGCTCTCGGACTTGATAAACAGATGGTGGTTTTATATAACCAAAGTTAATTACGATGTGGTAAACACCAATGTCACCGAACATTTACTGTGATCTAAAGTTTTAATTATCTTGATAACCACTTCGAAAAAACAAGTATAAAATACAAAGAAATAATTCGCTCTACAAACACACACACACACACACACACACACACACACACACACACAAATAAAATAACACTCTTTGGTACATTAATTATAATAAACGCCCTCTTCAGGTTCCACGAATTTTTAAAGTTGTAAAGATCATTTATGTACACCCTGTAAATCATATTAAAAAATAGAAATTATGATAAAAAAAAAAATATATATACATATATCCTACAACTTGTGGAGAATTTTTTCATTCGATTTTGTGACAACATCAATAGAGCTTTAGCAATTTCAAAATTGGAAAAAGATATTGTTTAACCCCAGCGAAAAACTCATTATTTCATTGCACCTTTCTTTCCATTATTATATTATTATATTATTATTAATTATATTATATTATTATAATTATTATTATTATTATATTAGGAATGGAGCAAGATGAATCACCAGAATGATTTCCTAATTACAACTGCAAACATTTTAAAAAAAAAAAAAAAAAATCTTTTTATCCCAAAACTATTGCCCGTCGGGGACTAGCCCAAATTGTCGACAAGAAAATTGGTCGACAAGATATCAAAAAAAATTCCCGTACAGCCGGGAATTGATTTTTTTTTTTATTTAAATTCAAAATTTAATTTTGATCTTTAATTTTAAATTTTAATTTTTTTTATTAAACAAAAAATGTTTTCTTAAGTTTTATAAATTACTTTTTTTTACTTTTTAAATAAATTCTGGTCACAACATATACAGAACACTCTCTTCTTAACTTAAAACGAGCAAATACATTTCAATCTTTTGTGTAAACTCAATGATATTTCGCCCAAATTCTATTTCGTTCCTCCTCTGTTGATCGTACTACCTAATGTTACTATTTCGCCCATCTCAGACTCGGACCACTTAACATTTACGACGTTTTTAAAGTTATCTTCACGCCAAAACGGATAGAAAATTTAAAATTATATCCTTTATTAACTATTTAAAACTTTTTTAATATATTCGAAAAAGTTGTAAAAAACTAAACCATAAAATACTAAAAAAATAACTAAGTAAACAAATGAGATTATTATGTACTATATAAAATAATTTAACTATTATGCCCATATGTACAATAAAGATCACAAAGTGTGGTGAGCAAAAAGTTCGTCATTTGATATAAACAAAATATTGAAAAGAAAGGCATCATCAATTAATTGACCTGTGATCAGTGCGGTTGCGGCGAGTCGGGAAAGTTCGGTACGGTAGTCGGGGAGATCGCGGGTAGTTTTTGAAGAGAGGGTGGAGTCGGAGTCGGAGTCAGAGTAACTTGACAGAGAGGTGGAGTCGGAGTCGGAGTCGGTAAATTTTCAAGAATCGAGTCGGAGTCGAGTCGGAGTCGGAGTCGGGTAATTTTTCTTTCAAGATAGAGTGGAGTCGGAAAATTTTAAAACTGACAAAGTTATAAATTTTGTGACTTTGTGAATGACTTCAATCACTTCATGCAAGTTTATTGACTTTGGACTTCCACATCACAAAATGCAATTCCAAACTTCGAAGATTTTTAACCAGCACCTTATGTTTCAATTTGAATTATATTCTAAGTAAATTCAACCTTCAACCTTATACCTATACCTATATTTAAGATACTGAAGGAATTAAATGAGGGGAACTCCATTTGACGACAGTAAGAAAATTTCTCCTCATTGACAAGATATTATACTAGCTGCTCTCTGATATTGAACCAATCTACCAGGGGATAAGCTTAAACTGAAGGAACAGACACAAAAGCTAAATCTGCATTTCAACGTTTAAACTTTTGTATTAAATGGTTGCAGAAAGTTCAAGAAGAAAAAAGTACATACTAAACATATGTAAAATTGGTTGAGAAAGAACAGTACAAACTATCTCCGTTACTACGACCTTCTCAAGTCATTCTTCAGCAAAGGTGTACGATGAAGGTTAGTATGAACCAGAGCTATCTTAAGATATGAAGCAGCTTAGTCGAAAGCGTCGATTGGGATTACAAGAAGGACAATGTCACAGGTCCTTGCCGATAAATCCTTGTAACACAATCATTCGCGATAACTGAGATTAAATATAGAGATTCTTTGCCTATGGACAGCGTGAGAAAGGGAGAGGACGTAGAGGTGAAGAAAGAGAGAAGATATGTATGATATGGTAATCTGTCGACACAATATTCAAGAATCTACTGATGATGAGCAGAAGCTGATAAAATCTGCTGTTTACTCTCTACCTCCAACGCAAAGTTAGCGTGAAACTGCTTTTTCTGCTCTTCGCACTATGATAGAATTATCAAAGAGTAAAAATTGAAGGGAGGATTTTAGGAAGTATATGACAAATTGTGAAACAACAAAATAATAGATGATATTAGAATCGTAAAGTTCCACTGCTAACTAAGTTAATGTAGTAGCTTTAAATATATATATATATATTATATATTTATTATAATATATAATATATATATATAATTATAATAATGATTTATATATAATAATACTATAATAATATATATAAATATATAATATATTATAATAAATATATTACTATATATATATATATAATCCCGTAGACCCTTTCCCTAAAATTATTTAAGCTATCAAATTTTTTGATAGTCTTTAAGTCTCTTAATTATAATTTTTAATTAATAAATAAAAGATATAGCTAATCAAATCAAGATTAAGATATACGTTTTATTATAAGAAAATGAAGAACATATTTGTAGTTGCGTAAAGATTCTTAGTTGAATGCGTTGTTGTTCCATTATAAGAATATAGATAGATAGAGAAGAGAGATGATAGATAAGGAAGATAGCACTTATATAGATATATATAGTATATAGTTATATGAGTATAAATAAACGTCAAACTCGTGACTATGTAGGATAGTAGGTGCCAAGATTATAGTAATAATATGACAGAAATATGGTAATAATTATACAATACTGGATTATAATATTAATGAGATTTAGAGGATATGCTCTTCAGAAGATTTTACAATTTTTAATAACGTAGCTTGTTTTATCATATAGAAAAGCAAGCTGCGTATACCTGAGCCTATTC
>JABUQX010129045.1:22500-24903 GCA_015478945.1 Trachelipus rathkii | reverse complement strand
AAGAAGCAGATACTTTCTAGAAATAAAGTACTTCCGAATTTTTTCCTTCTTTTGTCTATTTTGCTTTTTAATATAATATTAGTATATATTAATATATATATATATATATATATATATATATAATATATATAATTTATATTATATATATATATATATATATATATATATATTATATATATATATATATATATATCCGCATTTTGTTTTATTTTTTGTTATCTATGTCACACACTGTATGTTAATATAGGCGTTTTCGTTTTTGCATTTTTGCTTACGAAACGTAAGAAATGCTCGAATTTGCGTTCGTTTTTGTTAAACTTAGCCGCAAAATCGTAAAGAAATGCTTTGGCCACACGTAGGGAATTCCGTATTCCTATAAAGTTGATATTTCCTGTGATTGCTGAATTTACCACGTTTTTACAAAAGTGCAAACAAAAAATGACGGTGTGGTAGGGCCGTCATTTTTTTGAAGTGATGAAATATTTCATTCAATAAAATCAGCTTTAAATGTAATTTTTTTTCCAAATCGATAAACTCCATGCACATATAGTTGATCCAATTTTTGGCATATAAACCATTTCCTTAATTATTTCTGTTTATTTCCGAAATCGACGGGCTCCATCACAGCAATCTAATTCCAATTTTTTGCAAAACAAAAGTAAACCTCATAAGAAATCGTGTTCGTTTTTCACGAAATTCAGGCAATTAGTTCAGGCAATCAGGAGTGCCAAAGAAATCCTATGGATGTTAAGTGTAGGTTTAAGTGTTTTTATATATATAAAGATTCCAAATTTTTAAGTTCTTCATCTGAAGAAGCATTTTGAAAAATGAAGAATTTTTGAAGAGCTATAGGGTATTGAGGTCATAGTGATGTCTGGCAAACCCAGTGGGCAGGTTGAGAGATGGAGAATTAGTTCGAAAAGGAAAATGTCATGTGTTTGAGAGGCTCGCATCTTTAGTTTATTGGAAAAGTTTGACCTACCATAGTCAACGTTTACAGTCGACCCATTTATATTTGTAAACGATGTGTGACCTGAAGTTGATGGAGATGCTTTCTTTAATCTTAAAGAAACTGCCAATTGAGTTATTGTTAATAAAAGATATATGAAAAATTTGCATTCATGGAAAAGTTTTTGTTAAAAAATGTTTTAATCTGAAAGGAAGAACATTGGAAAGGGGTCCATTCAGGGAAGCCGAGCATTAACAGGAAGTTTAGGAACATCAAATGCTATAGTTTAGGTGATAAGTTGTTATCGAGAAACGAGTAACCCGTTTATCAAAAAATGTTTAGAGGATAAAGGCTAAAGTAGAAAATTTACGAGAAAGGTGATTTCTTATGGAAAAACCTTCCAATCAAAACAAATAAAATAAAGGCTTGTGTATGCGGGACCTTAGACACCGCAATTTTATGATTAAAGGAGATGGAAATAAAAATTAGTCCCAAGTAATGTGTTAGTGGGATTGCGATAAATAAATTAGCAAGCCCACAAATACTTTACTTGGGACTAATTTTCTTTAGTTATATCTCCTTTAATCGTAATTGTAATAATACGAAGCGTTTACGAAAGAATGAATTTTAGTATTTCCTTTGCTTTTTATTTAGACCGTTTTCGTTTTTTGTCATTTGTGCTTTACGTGACAAGATGCTGCACCCAGTTTAGCCGAATTTCCAGTTTAAACGCGCGCGATTCGTGCTTAGGCTTACTTTTTGTTTTAAAAAATGGAATCAGCTATTGTGATGAAGTACGTGGTTTTTTGGAATAAGCAGGAAAATAAAAAAAAAATAAAACATGGTTTATATTACAGATAATTGATCAACTATTTTGTGATGGGAGTTTATCCATTTGGAAGAATTAGGTTTAAAGCTGATTATATTGAATGAAAATTCATCAATTCAGACCGACCTACTACGCCGCATCTTGTTTGTTTACAATTTTTCGTTAAGAACGTGCTTAAATTCGGCTAGCATGGGAAATAGCAACCTTTACAGAATTGAGAAAATTCCTTACGTCTGGAAAGCATTTCTTACAATTTTTCGGTAAAGTTAGACAAAACAACGCAAACTCGAGCATTTCTTAGTTTCGTAAGCACAAATGCAAACCGAAAAACGGCTTTATATATATTATAATATATATATATATATATAATATATATATATATATATATATATATATATATATTATATATATATATATATATATATATATATATAATTTTTTAACACTGTTTTATTTTTACTGTAAACGTGATGAATCTTAATGCGAGAGCTACGGCCTGGGCACCGCCGCAGTGTAGAGAACAGTATGATTTCGATAACCAGTGCTGCTATATATATATATATATATATATATATAATATTAATATATATATATATATATATATATATATATATATATATATATA
>JABUQX010129045.1:10000-17500 GCA_015478945.1 Trachelipus rathkii | reverse complement strand
ATAAAGCTTAAAATGGTAAAAACTGATGATTGTTAGACATCGTTGTTGCATAATGTTTTGTAATACTTATTAAAAGTCTCTTCGTAGAGTATATGTTTAAGTGAAACATTGAATAAATGTTTGTTAAACAGATATATAATAGTATGAATAATAGTGTATGTCTGCGCGTGTGCTTGTGTGTGTGTATATGTGCCGTGTGTGTGTGATTGTATAGAAGATAAATAACAAACAACTCAGGTCATAAATATAAATAACAGTATATAATAATAATTACCTATCATCAGATGTTGAGAACTATCTTTATGTCTCTTGAATACAGTGTGAAACTGAAAATGTCGCTCTTTATACCTATAACTCTTATCTAATGTTTGTTTTTCACCCATAACTGTGATTGGCTGTAATATGCCAGTCATAGCAAAGATCTTACGGTGTGATGTCATTTATTATGACGATATAGGAACAATGGATTTGTTGTTGGAATGATTAGTTTTGATATAGATTCAGGTGTGTGAGCATATCTCTTTAAATAATAACTTTAAGTAAGTTAATAGATTGTTGCGTTGTGGTAAGGTATATATCGGTGTATGTACATCATACAGACGAATCCTTACTAGTACTACTACTATTACAACCACTACTACTACTGACACTACTGTTAATACTATTACTACTACTACTACTACTACTACTACTACTACTACTACTACTACTACTACTACTACTACTACTAATGCTAAAGCCTTAACTATTATACGTGTAAGAACCTGGAGTATTCATTCTCGGTATCCATTCTTTGGTTAATGTTTGATGTGAAATACATTGTGCAAGTTTAATGCAAAGTTTTGGTATTGACTCCTCACATCATAACTCTGATTCATATATATATATATATATATATATATATATATATATATATATATATATAATATTAAGTTATTTTTACAAATGCGCTTACACATATTACTTGAAGTAGTAAAACAATAAACATAACAGAATGGAGTGATCCAATAGGATTCCCATAGGGTGTGATCACACTACTGTTTTATTGCTTTACTGCTCTAGGGCCTGTAAAAACATGTTTTTACAACCCCTAAGGACGTAAAGTCGTTCCGCCAGGAGGGATGGGAAGAGTAGGAGGGGAGTGGCTGCTTTACTGCTTCACTGCTTTACTGCTTTACATAATTTTTTTAATATATAATGAGACTATTTTATTAAAAACATATACTATACAGACCTTAAAGCAGTAAAACAGTAAATCAATAGCGCAAATGCATAGCAGCGGATGGAAATAATAGGCTTTTGTTTTACTGCTTTACTGCTTTACTGCTTTAGGGTCTATAAAACAAGAATTTTTAGTTAAAACAAAACTATTTTTACAAATAAAATAAAAATAAAAATAAAAATAACAAATAAAAATAAAATAAAAATAAATGAAATAAAATATAAAAAATAAAATAAAATAAATTAAAAATAAAAATAAAAACATAAAAATAAAAATAAAAATAAAAAATAAAAATAAAAATAAAAATAAAATAAAATAAATTAAAAACTTTTAAACAAAATAATGACAATAAAATAAAATAAAAAAAATAATAATAATATTAATAGTAAAATAAATTAAATAAGTAAAGTTGAAAAAATTAAAACAGAATAAACACAAAACATAAATGTAAAATGAAACTTATAAAATAAAAATAACATATAAATATGATAGTTGATGTTGCTAAAGAGAAAATGAGATTTGAATATAGAAATATCAGTCTTAAACCTTTAGAAAACGGATTATCTTTGTTCAATGTAATACATATGTTTGGATGTTATGTCATCACCTATAAGTATATCTAGTTTCAGCCTTTTACATATTCTCTATGAACTGCCTCCAGAATTCAAATCACCCGTATCATTACAACATATAACTTCGCTACGTCATAGTAATATCTGATCCTTTAAGTATACCAAGTTTCATCCATTACGTGATCTCCATGAAGTACCAACATCTCGTAACTTTATGATTGGATAGTGATAGCTGACTGTCTACCAGTATATTGTTCTATGGTATGCGTGTGTGTGTGTGTGTTTGTGTGTGTGCGTGCGTGTGTATGTGGGCGTGTTTGTGTATGCGTGTGCATGTATGTGTGTGTGTGTATGTATATGTTAAAGAGTATGACTTACGTGTAGAAGTGAATGCAAAACACCTTGTTAATAGTATCGATACAGTTAGTGAAGAAAAATATTAATCATTGATAGATGAAATAATATGCATAGGAGAGAGAGAGAGAGAGAGAGAGAGAGAGAGAGAGAGAGAGAGAGAGAGAGAGAGAGAGAGAGAGAGAGAGAGAGAGAGAGAGAGAGAGAGAGAGAGAGAGAGAGAGAGATGTTGTAGTTAAAAAGCTGCATGAGTCATGATAGTATGTTAGGTTTGTATATTTAGACCGGTTAGGTATTGATAGATAATGTTAGTCTGAGCAATGAATACCTAGATAACTACATATAAATGTATGGTGATCCATATTCTTTGTGCGATATAGGGCTCTTGTTAGAGCGTAAGTCTATGTATTATTAAACTGATAACATCTCAAGCATTATATATATATATATATATATATATATATATATATATATATATATATATATATATATATATATATATATATATATATATATATGATGGATAGGTTACATCCTTCCCATTTATACATAATGGTTTAATACTCAGAGTCATGAGGTTGACATATCCTTCATGCTGGATGCCTAACTTTAAAAGAATGCAATATCTTAAACCTTACTGAAATATGATTGAGTAAAAAGGGGTAGATCTTAAATAGAGAGTTAATACTATAGGGTGTCATATCCCTAAAATTCGGGTTATACATCTTATTCGGTTTCAGTGTGTAAAACACGTTACATTGATTGAAGAAATGTCTATCTACCTAAAACTTTTAAAACAACACATTTAAAATAAAAGTAATTTATGTTTGGATAGCTAAATGTGCTGGTAGAAAATTAGTGATAATAGAAATATTACTTCTTTACATTTCATCTCCAAGTATCCTAAGACCAATTATTTAACAGTTCTGGAAATGAGAGTTAAATAAAAAATGGTTCAACATCAAATCATGCATTGAGTTAAAGTTTAAAATATTTAAATACGTAGAAGTCAAGAGACGTATAGTGTCATACTTTGAGTTTATTAAGTAGTTTTAAACTGATGATCATATTGGTGGGATGCACTGAATATGTGCAATGAGTTCGAGTATTCGAAATGCGATTCATAGTCTTCGTTAGCTTGGCATATTATTATAATATATATATATATACTATAATATATTATAATATATATATAATATATATATATATAGATAATATATATAATATATATATATATATATATATATAGTATAATATATATATATTATATATATATATAACCGGTGGCTGTTAAGGCGGGCGGTGGAGGCGGGCGGCTGTGAGATCGGCGTGAGCGGCCGGATCAGGACAAGCGAGCGGCGACGGGCTTGGAGCGACTGCAAAACGCCGTGGATGAAATCGAAACCATTAATGTGACGCCGCAAGCGTCAGAAACGCAGAAAAAGATTCACGAAATTAGTGAGGTGATCTGAAAGGATAACAGCTGTTAGGACTAAACGTTGCTAGAGAACGCGCTATTAAGCCTAATGGATAATTATGAGGCCGGCTGTTTGAGATGTATTAAGCCCTAGCGGTAATGCCACATTCCCTTATAGAGAGGCATGAGCTGAGATGTCTGAAGGCTGTAAAATGGTGGTAAAAAAGGTTAAAAATGTATCGAAAAGTTAAAATTATAAAAATTACCAGATATTGACCTGAATTAACAGTAACTAATGAAATTACAGTAATAAGCTTTTTAAAAAGGATCAGGAAAAGTATATGAGTAGTTGAAAGTGACTAAAAGTGCAAAAATATATCAACAAAGGGATGAGAAATCCTAGATAGAAGTTACCAATAGTAGCCAGAATTATATGAAAAATATGAAAAAAGTCAGCGAAAGTACGTCGTTATAGAAAAATCATTAAAAAATATATACCTGAAATGATAAAAAGTACCGAAAAGAAGGGTTAAAAAGTGATAAAATCCTGAAATTTAGCTAAAGGTTGCCAGAATTAGCAGGAAAAGCGTTATGTTAAATAAAGGTCCAGGAAAGTAGCTAAGTATTAGAAAGTCATTAAAATACATACCAAGAATGAAAAATACCGAAAGAAGGTTAAAAAGGGTTAATAATCCTGAAAACCAATAGTTGCTTTAGAATAGCAAGAAAAAGCGCTAAATAAATTTCAGGAAAGTAGACTGAGTATTAAAAAAAAGTCTTTAAAAAAATATATACCTTAGAATGATAAGAACGTTGAAAGAAAAGTTAAAAAGTGTTAAGAATACTGAAATTTAGCTATAGGTTTGCCAGATTTTAGCAGGAAAAAATGCGCCTAATAAGTTCATGAAAAGTAGCTGAATTAACGAAAGTTGCTAAAAATATATACAAAAAATGATAAAAATGCCGAAAAAAGGTTAAAAAAAAGGCTCAGGTAAAGAACGTGAATCCATAACATAGCTGTAATAGAATAAAGGATAGGGAAGAACCTGGGTGCTAGCAAGGTGAAGTAACAAAAAAAGTACACATACACCTGCACCCACACATACAGCACCGTATAAAATAGCTGGCGACAACGATATGAAAAAAAGGGCCCCCGGGGCTTATATATCCCCCTAAAAACTCCAGGCATAAAAAGTGGCCAGGAAGGTACTGAGGTACTAAAAAGTCGCTAAAAATATATATATGTATTGGCAGGTTGCCAGATTTAGCTACAAATCTGCCACCCTCCAATAGTGCTCCCTACACTACTACTATCCTCAATTCCAGAAACCTTCCCACCCGAATCCCCCCAAGCAAACCAATTCCCCCACCTCCCGATTGTCACATTTGTTCCCCTCCTTACATCACCGACTAACCTGGAACACCACTACGACCTACACCTCCGACCAGCCTCCCATTCTTTATTCTCTTGCCTCCGCCCTCACAAACCCCCCCCCCCAAAATGATCAATACAAATACACTAACCACAAAAAACCTACCTGGCCACCATTCACTCACCATTATGAAAACCCACCCAATTACCCACTTCCAATCCATGATACAACATCCCTACACACCTCCATCATTCATTTAAACACTTAATGCACCAATCAGTTAACCTAACATACCCAAAGGCCACAGAAAATCCTATAACCCCAAACTCACCCCTGAAACCAGCCAACTCAATAAACAAAGATAATTTTAATTCGAAAACTTAGACCATATTACCCATTCAATCACCAACCAAGATAACAAAAACGCAATACCCAAATCACCAACCGCATTACAACCACCACCACCAATAAGTTTTCAGAATAGTTACAATTCAACATCTCACGCATTTGATAATAAGAAAACCTGGCAAGTCATCAAAAACAAATAACTCTCGAAACAACCCACCTTCCCTACCCACGAATCCCTTTACCCCTCCTTACCTGATAACTTCCTCCCTTCTCCAAAACAACAATCAGACCGCCTAGTAAAATATTATGCTACATTTCTCTCAAAACCCAACCACCCCAATAACAGAAAATAAAAAAAACAACTCAGAAAAACTTCCCCTCAGACCACAATCCCACCCCCCTTTTACAACAGAAAGGATATCAGAAACCATCAAAACTCTCAAAAATTCTCCGGCTACAGGACCAGACTCAATCTCTAACCTACATCTAAAACACCTCGGTGAAAAGGCACTTCTCCTTATCACAGAAATCTTCAACAAATCTTGGCAACTCAACTATATACCCTCAATCTGGAAACAAGCATTCATACTCCCAAAACTTAAACCTAAAAAAGACCCCAAACTCCCCCTCCTCTTCCCCAATTTTCCTTTCCACTCCTCCATCAGTTAAACTGCTGGAGGAAAAACTAATATTAAACAAAATCTCCCCTCTCATCACCCTACCAGATTTCCAACATGGCTTTAAGAGCAACCACTTCACACTACAGCCCTTACCTCCCTCACCCAACACATCATCAATGGCTTCAACCAATCCCCATCCCATAGATCCATTCTCACAGCAATCGATATCAACAAAGCCTTTGACACGGTCCCCCACATTCAATCTTATTCAAAAAAATCCTTCAATCCCCCCTAGAAAATACGAAAAAAATTGGCTTTCTTATTTTCTCACTAACCGTTTTGCCAAGGTTCTCCACAAACACAAAAACAACCTATCCCACTCCATTAAAATACAAAACGGCGGTCCCCACAGGCGCCGCCATTCTCTCTCCCATTCCTCTTCAATCTTTTCACAGCAGACCCACCATTTTTCCTTTACACCACCAATCCCCAAACTTGATCACATACGCAGATGATTATCAGCCTCATTCCCAACATCCAGATGTAATATATAGCCACTCATCACACCCAAGAATATTACAACAATTAGAAAACTTTGGCTACTCTCCAACAGGAATGACCGTCCTCCCCCCGCAAATCCTCAATCACACTCCTAAACCAGCCGGACCTCCACCAATTTCTTCACTCCACCCAATAGTTTCCCTGACAACAATTCCCTCCCCCTAAACAAAACCTCAAAAATATTAGACTTACTTATGACGACACACATGACTTCTCCCCCACATTGACAAATCACCTCATCAAACCCAACGAAACTAAACACCCTCCCTCCGAAACCCTCCCAACATAACTTTAGTGACAGGAAACACAGCCTTACCACCACTTATAAACAACGCCTCAGAACAAATATAAACTATGCTTCCCCCCGCATGGTTCCCCACTGTCGAAATCTAACTCAAAAAAATTACAAATCACTCAAAACACCGCCCTTAGAATTATCACAGCTGGATGCACAAAAACTACCCCCATCCAACATTTACATGACGAGACTAACACCTTTCTATCTCCACCCACCTGGAGATGGTGGGAACTCAATTCTACCAGAAAACCCTAAATCGCAACCCACCCATGTCACCAAATATTCTCCAAACCCCCCCCCCGACACAGACTAAAAACCCCACCCTCCTCACCATGCTAAATTCATATATTGATAGTCTACAACATTATTCCCCAACCCCCTCCCAAATAGACATGGCTAAATATATTCACCACACAACTAAACTAACACTACCTACAAACCGCCCCAATAACAATTTACTAAACTCCCCCTCCCCAAAAATTTCCCCAATAGAAAGAAACACTGTCCAGAAAAGCCAATTGACCTCGCGCCGCGGAGCAATCAGGTTCAGCCACACAAAAACTATTACCAAACACTTAAAAATGTAGATTCAAACCTAGACAATTACCTCCCCCACCATGGCAACGATGTCACATTTCCCAGACACAATGTAGCACCTCTTCTGGGGTGTCCGCTCTCGACGCTCCCGCGTGCGACTTCCTATACTTTCCTTCTCGACCTGGTGGAACCCGCCCA
>JABUQX010129045.1:0-7500 GCA_015478945.1 Trachelipus rathkii | reverse complement strand
TTTGGCAAAGAAGAGGACTATAACGTGTCTTAATTGCTGAACTAAATTGCCATTGTCGATTCTTCTTCGTTTTCTGTCCTTGGCCATTGATTACTCTCCTCCAAAATCTTCTCTTCTTTGCACGAAGCTTTAATATTTTTCTTTTCATTCACAGGACCAACTTCAAAACCTCAATAATATATATATATATATATATATATATATATATATATATATATATATATATATATATATATATATATATATATATATATATATATATATATAATATTTATATATTCTATATATATATATATTATATTCATATATATATATATATATACATAGCCTAAATTGAAAGAAGATTTCGTCTGACCAAAAAAATTTGAATGTTCCCAAAACGATATTTTCCATTTATCCGATATATTGATATATCGATCGTACCTATTCGAAATACCCATTGCCACATATTATGGAACCAGAGAGTCTGTGTCCAGTATCGCTTTGAAACGTATAGAGATATGACGTGTTACTAGAGTGAATTTAAAATATGAATATTTAATAAATATTGGAAACTTAAAATAATAACTGCAGTGTATTTGTTTTTCCCAACATTATCAATGAATTTTAGAAAAAATTTAAGGCAAAATGTGCATTTAGCAAATTTTATAAATTTAACAGGTAAGACAGATTTACATTAATATATATATATAATAGACTTAGATATTATATATATATATATATATAATAACATATAATATATATATATATATAAAAGTTTATGGCTTATATATATATATTATATATATATATATATATATATATATATATAAAAATATAATATATATATTAGAATATAATGCTGAATGTTTTAAAATATTTCTTTAATTTTGTAGGTGGTCAAATATAAAAAGATTCTTAAAGATGACAGATTTGAACATTTCCTGAAGTATAGCAAGGGAATTATCCATAAGTCGTAGGATTATTATTAAACTTAAATATTGTTAAATGTTTACTTAAAGACAAACTATCTAGGTTAGGTTGCATTGCTGTGCAAACGTGAATCCAGTCTAGGTTAGTTGCCATTGCTATGCAACGTGTATCCATCTAGGATGTAGTTGCATTGCGTTCAACGTGTACCGTATAGGTTAGTTCAACTGACCCCCTTTTAAAGTTTAGGTGGATAAAGTGTGGTTTAAGTAGACACATATTTAATATATAATATATATATATATAATATATATATATCAAAATAATATATATATATATAATATATAATTATATATATATATATATATAATATAAATACTTATATATATATATATATATTCAAATCAATTTTTCCTTCATGTTCCAGTTTTACCTAATTATATATATAATATATATATATATATATATATATATATATATATATATATATATATAATATATATATATATAATATAATATATATAATATATATATATTATATATATATATACATATATAATATATATATATATATATATATAAAATATATATTATAATATATAATATATATAATATATATATATAATATATATAATATATATATATATATATATATTATATATATATATATATTATATATTATATATATATATTTTAATATATATATAATATAATTATAAATATAATATATATATATTATATTATATTATATAATTAATAATATATATATATATATATATATATATATATATAATATATATATAATATATATATATATATATATATATATATCCGTGGAGCAACGTTATACGAGGCTTTGAGGCTCAGTCTACCCAATTATTTTCTTATTTTTCTTTAATAATGAACTGATAAATAATCAAATACTTATAAATAGCAATCTTATATTCTGTTTTATCATATTTTACTAATGAATTTTCTCTATAAGCCAATATCAAAGAGTAAAGTAACTAACACAGCGTACAAAACGTAACCTATTCACACTTTTTTCAAGCACATCTCTAACATATCAATGTTAATTTTACATTAATATGGTAATATTTAGCAAAAAATCATCATAACCCTGTCTAATTATCAATACTGACCAGCGAATATATGCTATCGTAACAACAAGGTTTTTTACATTAATATAGTAATATTTAGCAAAAATTCATCATAACCTTACCTAACTATCATAATACCCAACGAATAATTGCAAACATAACAAAGTTTTATCCAAACATATCATAAAAATAACAAAGTTTCATCTAAACATAACATAAAAATAAGCTCTTTGAATAAAATATCATAGTAAAGTGTAATATTTTACGGATTTTAAAGTAGTAAATCAATAAAATCAGTAAATCAAATCACCCGCCCTCCACTCCCCTGCCCAACCCCCTTCCACCATTCTATGATCTATTGATCTAAAATTGATTCAAGTCATATTTCGAGTATCATTGTATATGCATAACATAAAAATAAGTTCTTTATATACTGACCTACAAATATATGTTAACGTAACAAAGTTTTAATATCAATAAAGCTAACATATCATAACCTGGACTATGAGTATAATGTACAACGACAAACCTAACATACCTTAAGCATGAATAAACGGCCAACATTAACAAAGTTCTATACTTAACAGCAGTAAGGTAACTAACATTGCATTACAGAACGTATCCTATTCATACTTTTTCAATTATATCTTGTAACATATCATTTTATTTTTACCTTAACATAGTAATATTTAAAAAAAATTTTATCATAGCCCACCTAATTATCATTACAGACCAACAAATATATGTTAAGAACAAAGTTTTTCACATCAATAAAAGCTAACATATCATAACCGAACTAAGGAAATAATATACAACGACAAACCTAACATACCTCATGTATGAATAATCTGCTAACAGTCACAAATTCCCTACTTTATCAACAAAGGTAAAGTAGCTAACATGACATACAAAACTCAATGTATCTCTACTTTCCAAATATTTAACAGCAGCTTGAAGCGTATATTAACCAAAATCTCTTAACAAAGCAGTGAACAATCAATCAAAGATAACCCATATTAAACTATGAATTATACTACCTTCATCAAAGCGCCACTTCACATCAAATATAACGTCATTTGAACTATGAATAAACTAGACATTAGCAAAATTCTTGGGCAAACCTAAACATTTCACTCACAAAAACTTAACCTAAGCCCACGTTTCTAACACAACATCACCAAGTTTAACAACGTAATATCTTACGAAACTTATCATTTTTCTAACAAATCAGTGTTTAATTTCACATTTCATATATATTTAATAAAACGTAGCAGAATTTAAACATAACCTAGCATATCTAACACTTACAATGGAGGAAAACCTACAATAGATACTAACATTTGGAACTACGCATAAGACATTAACATTTGGAGCTATGAATAAGTTCTCAACCTACCCCTCATTACACAGCGAAACTCAACCTATCCCTGATTTTCAATCATATCATCAGCAGCTAAAGCAGTATTTTCTAACAAAATTCCTTAACAGTGTCCAAACTATCAAAGATACCCGCATCTTGAACTATGATTTGATACTACATTCATCAAAGTGTCTTACATATCAAATATAACATCATTTTGAACTATGAATAAACGGGGACATTAGCAAAATTCTCGGTCAAACATCATAAAATAACCTATCGATCATACAGATCAATGAATAAACGCTAACAACTTAACCTATCCTACCTTTCGAAACATTACGCAATACCTTCGAGTCGTTAGGCTTACACGGTAGGCTTATCATTAGAGTTACTTTCATGTTTATACAAAAGCTTTCACGAAGGCGCTCACTCAGCAACATAATCTCAATCTTTACTATACATAACCGAACAATTTTCAACGATGAGTCCCAACTACTCGGAGAACACCCCGAAGATGCATGAAGACCAATCTCGGGGTACCCCGAAGGGGGGTGTAAGCGGTTACATAAGGACACAACTCTTTGGGCTGTGCCCTTAAGTATGATAATTAGACAGGGTTATGATGAATTTTTGTTACATATTACCATATTAATGTAAAATTAACATTGATATATTAGAGATATGCTTGAAAAAAGTGTGAATAGGTTCCGTTTTTTACGTTGTGTTAGTTACTTTACTGTTGTTAAGTACGGAATCTTGTTAATGTTAGTAGTTTATTGGGACGTAAGGTGTGTTAGGTTTGTCGTTGTATATTATATTCTTAGTTCAGGTTATGCTATGTTAGCTATTTATTAATGTGAAAACTTTGTTACGATAGCATATATCTTGATCAGTGTATAAAGAACTATTTTTATGCTATGTTTAAACAGAAATGATACTCGAATGTGACCTGAATCAATAGATCAATAGATCATGCAGGGTGGGAGAGGGTGGAGGGGTCATGTTTGATTTTACTGATTACTATTTACTGCTAGATCAGTAAACTTTTACACTTTACTATGATATTTATTCAAAGAACTTTATTTTTATGTATTTTGGATAAAATTTGTTATGTTTGCAATTATTCTGTTTGATTATGATAGTAGTAGTTATGATAAATTTGTTGCTAAATATTAAGCGTGTTAATGTAAAAAATAACAATTTGATATGTTAGAGATATGCTTCTAAAAAGTGAGAATAATTACGTTTTGTTATGCTATGTTAGTACTTTACTGTTGTTAAGTGTGGAACTTGTTAATGTAGCAGTTTATTCTTTGCTCTAACGTGTGTTTAGGTTTTGTCTTTGTGCCTTATATTCTTAGTTCAGATGATGCTATGTAAGCTTGATTAATGTGAAAACTTTGTTACGCTAGCATACATTCGTTTGCTAGTATATAAAGAACTAATTTTTATGCTAGTTTATCAGAAAAATTGATACTCGGTAAGTGTGGACCATGAATCAATAGTGTCAATTAATCATGCAGGGTGGAGGGAGTTGTGGGGCACGGGGACTTATGGTTTGATTACCGGATTTACCGATTTACTGGCTTTAGGATCAGTAAACTTACACCTGTTACTAGATATTTTATTTCACAAAGAACTTATTTTTTATGTTATTTTTGGGATAAAATTTGTTATGTTTTGCAATATCCGTTTTGGGATTATGATAGTTAGTTAAGGTTATGATAAATTTTTGCTAAATATTACCGTTTTAATGTTAAAATGAACATTGATATGTTAGAAATATGCATGACAAAGTGAGAATAATTACGTTTTGTGATGCTATGTTAGTTACTTTACTGTTGTTAAGTATGGAAACTTTGTTAATGTTAGCAGTTTATTCTTGCTTAAGGTGTTTTTAGGTTATCGTTTGCGCTATATTCTATAGTTCAGATGATCTAGTAAGACTTGATTAATGTGAAACTTTTTTAACGTTATCATATATTCGTTGATTCAGTATGATAAATTAACAAGGTTATGATAAAATTTGGTTAAATATTACCATGCTAATGTAAAATTAACATAGATATGCTATGTTAGAGATATGCTTGACGAAAGTGTGAATAGGTTACGTTTTATGTATGCTATTTTAGTTAGTTTACTGTTGTTAAGTGTGGAACTTTTAACTGTTAACAGTTATTCGTGCGTAAGGTGTGTTAGGTTGTCGTGTACATTATATTCTTATTCAGTGATGCTATGTTAGCTTTATTAATTGACAAACTTGTACGGCTAGCATAAAAACTCACAATGTATAAAAGAACTGATTTTATGTATGTTTACCGAAATATACTCGAAAATGTATCATGAATCTATAGAATAGCAAAACCATACGCTTGGTATAAGGGTACAGGAAGTTTGTTCTGATTACTGATTTACTGTTTGGACGTAAAAACATAACCAATTTAGTTAAAAAATATGACTGAAACCCAATAGATCAAAAGATCAATAGAGTCAATAGATCATGGAGTGGGAGAGGTAGGTGCGGTGTTTGATTTATGACTTACGATTTACTCTTTATGTATGTAAAACAACAATTTTAGTAAAAAATATACTTAGAATCATAGATCAATAGATCAAAGATCAAATAATCAATAGATCAATAGATCAATAGAATCTTGGAGTGGGGGAAGGGTAGGAGTGGTGGCTTGATTTATATATACCTTTAGAGGTGTAAAAAACAGCCAAATTATTTAGTGTTATAAACATAATGCACAAAAAATTTAATAAAATTTATATTTTTTAAGCAAAATAAATTAAAAATAAATAAAAATATAAAAACTTTGAAAATAAATTAAAAAAAAAAATTAAATGGGAAAAAAAAAATAAATGTAAAATGAAACTTATAAAATAAAAATAGCAAACGAATGTTTACTGACTCAACACCTCACCAGCTCCAACATCGGTGCAGGCTATGACTCATTTGTTCCGACACATGAGACTTCTTCTTCCTCCATCCTTCCTTCTTCCTCCTTCTTCCTTCCTCCTCTTCTGTCGTTTTACCTCAGTGCATTTCTTCTGGGGGCACCCCCTGTGGGGTCCCCAACACCCTTTTACGAGTTTATAACCCTCGTATTCGAGTTCTACACCTTACAAACATATATTTTGATTACCAATATGGGGACTAAACGAGTGTTTATTAACTCGGCACCGCACCGGCTCCAGCACCGGTGCCGTTGCCAACTCCGACTCCTCTAACTCTGACTCCTTCTCCGACTCCTTCCTTCACAGACTCCGACTCCTTTTTCTACTTCTCTTATGGATTTCGTTCATTTTTTCTAAGGACCCCCCCTTCTAGGGGATCCCCCTACACCCATTATGAACTTATAACCCTCATATTCGAGATCAACGGGTTCGAAAACGTATATAAAGACGCCAATACTGTATTATTATACAAATATTTAATTACTAGACATCGCACCGGAGCCAACACCGGTGCTGACTCCGAATCCGATTCCGGAACCGAATCCGACTCCGACTCCGGCTCCGAATCCTATCACCAAATTTCAGCCTTCTGCGAGCATTTCTCGTTTACGACGAGATTACGTCACCATATAGCTCACATCCAAATTTTACCCGATACGATAACCCTAACCCAGTTTTCAGCGTCGAATTTGACCAAGGCGCTAAGGGGCAACACCCCCTTAGAATGATCCTAGCGACACCAAAATTCGGCGGAAATCAGTTTAACTCACCCAATAACAATATACGAAGTTTCATACCGATACGATAACTCCTTCACAGAAAAAAACGACTTCAACCAAAGTCTTCCCATACTACTTATATATATATATTATATATATATATATTATATATATATATATATATATATATATATATATATATTAATATATATATATATATATACTATATAATAATATATATAATATATATAATTCTGTACTGTAACTACCGAAGGTGCAAGTTTTCCGAGGTCTGAGTCAAGTTTTTGCGAATTTTGAGTGCTGCGATAGACTCTCTCTCTTTCTCTTCTTCTCTCTCTCTATATATATATTAATAAATATAATTATATATATATACTATATATATATTATATAATATATATATATGAGGCACAGCCACCTGATACTA
>JABUQX010129044.1:27500-30000 GCA_015478945.1 Trachelipus rathkii | reverse complement strand
CAAATATAATATTAATAACTTTTTTATGTTTGTGTTTATTTAAAAAAATATTCCATTTCCATTTTCAAGTAAGTATTAACAAAGTTTAGCTACTAGCTTTTATGTTTTAACATGATTACAATTTACAAGAAGATTCTTTAACTAGCTACAATATAAAGAATAAAAATAATGAAAGAAGAGACCTCAATTAATCAGCCGAAAAGTTAAAATAAAAAAACGCTATTACTCAAACATGACATAATAATAATATAGATATCATTCAATACTCAAATTCAAAAATTCACAAATTGTGATGCAAAAACATTAAGCTTTCACTAGTATCTGGCGAGAGACTGTTCCTTTTTGGGGTGTTTACATTCCTTCCTAACCTACACTATAAATACGCTCTCTATCGACTGATGAAGGAGGTGCTGATAATTATTTGCCTGCAAGCACTGATAATAATGAAAACCTTGGCCCATTTCATGCCACCGCATGAAAGGATTCTCTTCTGTAGGCAGCATCTCATGTTTTCGTAGAGCAAATTTGAATTATCTTTGCTCCTTGATGACTGTCTCTTCAGTTTTTACGATGAGGTTCCCTGGTGTGATTCCTTTGAAGGTGAATGAGATGTCAATGCAATTTCGGCCATGAACTTATCAAAGTCTAACATATCCAAATCCTCATCTTCAGTAGGTTTATTTGCTGAAAAGCCACCATCGTCACTATCAGTGCTGTTGCCAGGGGTTGCAGATAAGGCGGCTTCCACTTCTCTGTCTCTTTTTTTTTTTTTTTTTTGTCAAGCGAGCAAGCTCCTCGGTTATGCTATTTTAATGCATTCTAGAAGTGGTTCACCGTCGGAGGTGTCATTCTTGTGGGGTTTCAGCTAGCTTAAGGAATTCCTTATTAGAACCTTTTATTTATTTATTTTTTTACAGTTGTCACCGCCGCTCACAGGCAGAACCCTATTCAAGGAGTGGGTGTTGAACGCCTCAAAAATCCATCTAACGCAAATTACGCAGATGAGCACAGACGCAGACTTTAAAGTGAGGGAAATTAAATTGAGTAGGAAACACAGATGATGGAAGAGAATTCCACAGAACAGAGGTGGCAGGAAAGAAAGAAGCACCACAGCGAACCAGTCTGGAGTTACTAACATCAACACAAAACTCATGTGCCGACACAGCACCCCTTGTGCTACGAGGGCGTCGTAAAGGAGTGGTACCGCGAGTGGATTGTTCCCCTCAGCTTGCCTCTGTTACCTATAGAAAGGATGGCCTGCCAACATCGCGCCTCAATATATCAAAGTCCAAATGAGACTGAAATTTGGTTGATTTACATGGGATGTTTTGAGTTGACTCAGTTATCATCTGGATGTGGATGAAACAGGCCCCCCCGCCCCCACAGATATGAGAGTAGTACTTCATACAAGAGCGGATCAGATCCTTGTATACCTGGAGTAACTGAGAAGGAAAAAAGTCTCGCACTCTAAACAGAACTCCCAGTTTCTTTGAGGCCGCCCTAGCAACCACTGTGATTTGAGGTTTTCAAAACATTTTTTTTGTTTATGTTAAGGCCAAGGATGTTTATATTGTCAACAGAAGAGACGACAGAAAACAGTGAAGAGAGATAAGTTAAGTGTGTCATAGAGAAATTTGTAGAAGTTGGGTTTTTAAAAAATTAAATTTCACAAGGTTCCCAACCCTGAAATTCTATTCAGATCAGCGAGAATAGAATCGGAAAGATGAACGGAGACAATTCTAGAAGTAAAGGGCTTAAGGAAGTGAGTTAGAAGGAGGAATGAAGGTCAAGTCATCTGACATGAGTGGATAGAGTTGAATGTACAGTGAAGATCATTGATGAAACACCCAGAATAAAGTAGGAGATAAAACAGAACCTTGAGGAACACCACAATTAGGGAAAAGGAAGATAGCTACATCAACAACAGCCGACATTGAGCGATTTGAAAGAAGCTAGACATAAGTAAGCAATGAGAAGGAGGAAGGGAGGGGAGCTTGGAGAGCAGCGACGCGTGCCATACGTCAAATGCTTTGGATATGTCAAGCGCCACCACACAAGTCTTCCCGTAGTTCCTAAGGGCGGAAAACCATAAATCTGTTAAATAGGAAAGTATATAGCCAGTAGATCTCGAGCACCGAAAGCCGTACTGGTAATCAGAAAGAAGGGAAAGAGATTCCAGATGATCTAAGAAGTGAGAGTTGAGAAGGGTTCAAAGATCTTAGAAAGAATACAAGTGAGAGCTATAGGGCGATAGTTAGAAGGATCAGAGCAGCATCATTTTTTTCGGAATAGGTTGGACATATGCGCGCTTCCAACACTGAGGGAAAGTGCTAGTATTGAGGCATAGAGAATATAGTTGAACGAGGGGTGGGGTCAGCACGGAAGCACACTTCCTCAAAACTCGGAGAGGAATGCCATCCGGGCCACCCGCCTTCCAAACGTTCATAGATTTCAGGAGCTCATGCACCCGATCAAATGAAATGACAGGTAAAGGCATAGG
>JABUQX010129044.1:12500-17500 GCA_015478945.1 Trachelipus rathkii | reverse complement strand
TGAGCGAGTGTTCCTTCACTGAGCTACCGTATTCTGATTACCGTCCACTGAGCTACCGTATTCTGATTACCGTCCACTGAGCTATCGTATTCTGATTACCGTGGATCTAAGTTGAACTTAAATTAAAACCCTTTGCTATATGCTATTAACTATATGCTTTCTACACTGTGATCCTCCAATCACCTTCCCATCCCTGTATCTTGTTCTGCCTCTTCAAGTTTTCTTAAAGAACGCCCTTACTATAGAGAGTTTTACATTAGTATTCTTGTATGAGGTAGGAGGATTTGGGTCGAACTTTAAATTTCCGTGAAATGATAATTGACCAGGCAAGAGGGGGGGGCGGAGGGGTTCATTTAAGTGTACAAAAAAGTATATCCAATATGATTCTTCTCTCTGGCATGGAGGCGTTCACTCTACTTTTCCCCACCAACTTTATAGAAACGGACCTGGTTTAACTCTGCTCGTTCTCGTGTTGTTCGCCCACAGGGGACGCTGCCTTCAGTAATTATCCTTCGTCATCAAATTCCCAGAAACTCCATCTCAACTCTCGTTACTGCGTTGCTTCTTCCTCTTTCCCGCTCTTCGTGTTTTCCTATGACTTCAAATCCTTTCACCTTCGGCTAAAACTGAACTCTTCTCCCAAACTTTGACCCCCTCACGCGATAGTATTATATATATATATATATACAATATATATATTAATATATATAATATATATATATATATATATTATTATATATAATATATATATATATATATATTATATATATAGTTATATATATATATTATATATTATTATATAACTATATTATAATATATATATATATATAATATATATATATATTATATATATATATATAATTATATATATATATATATATATATATATTATAGTATATTATATATTTATATATATATATATTATATTATATATATATATATCTATATATATATATATAAATATATATATATAGACATTCGCCCATTTGTATACAAATTTTACTATCATCTATGTTACCCCCCCCCCCAAAAAAAAAAAAAGGAAAAAAAAGTTTTTTGAATTTGAGAGTTACAGTTTCCTTTTTTAATAAATTATATATAAAAGAAAAAAGTATATTTTTTTGGAGTTTTTCTTGCTCTTTTAACATGCTTCGTTAGTTTTGTTTTTTTTATCCTTTCCTCAACCAGTAGCGTTTTTCCAACCAATTTATATATATAATATATATATATATATATATATATATATTATATTTATATAATATTATTATATATATATATATAGTGATATATTATATATATTATTTATTTAGTATATATATATATATTATATATAATATTATATATGCTTTACTCATATTTACAATTTACTAATTTAATTATTATCTTTATAATTTATTATGTCTTCTCAAGAATGGAATTATTTGAAAATTAAAGTGGATGATACTAGAAAGCTATCTTGTACACGATTCTAGAATAGGCTGATTTAGGGTTGGCCGAGCACCGGAGTTTAGCGCACCGCACAGCACCAGGGTAAGTGCACCACGCACCGCCACCGCACCGCACCACACCGCACCACACCGCACCGGTACACTGGATTTATTATGCCTCACCGCACCGCACCTGGTACGTCGGCCAACCCTAGGCTGATCATATTTTCTTGATACAAAAACAAAGAAGACATTTGGGATGGCTTATAACGGGTATTCATGAAAGAGTAAAAGACTAGAAAAAAGAATTAGTTGCATAAACATGTTGAGCTTACCACTATTTTAAATTGTAAATTAGGTGGATGTAGAGAGGGACTGTGTTTCATTCACCACGATCGTACCATCAATACTTATCCGATGAAGTTATCTTATGCAGCAAATTTCAGTCTTTCAACACTTTTATCATAAAATTTCTCACACTCCCTAGATACAAATTTATCTTACAACAAAAATATCCCTCATTGTGTCAACACTTAACTTAGATTTATCTTATGTCCAATTACTCTTCATGACAGGAAATATTCTCTCAATAGGTGCTGTAGCTCCTTCAGGACAAAGGATAAACTCTACAATATTACAAAAGTCTTGAAAATCTAGGCTTTATTTTATGCTTGTTTTTCAAAAGCTTGTACCGAATAATAAAAAAAAAAAAAATAAAATAAGTCCTTACCCTTCTATTCAAAACAAAGAATATTTTAGTATTCTTTGGATAAAACTGCTTTGCTATTAAAGTTGTTATAAGAATTTACTCATCGAATATGGGATTTTCTTTGGTTTCTGTGCATGTAAAGAGTTCCTCAACGAGACTGTATTGTATTTGTTTCCTCAATGAGACTGTACTGTATTTGTTTCCGTTCTAGTGTCTTACTTAGTGGAACCCACTATAACGTTTCATTGTTTCTTAAGCTGCACTTTCATTTATTAACAAATTCTAATCTGGGTTTATAAAAATTCTCAGTTACCTCAAAAATCTTTTATCACTAATTTCTCCTGAAACTACTAACGAAACATAACAAAATTGACACTATTGAAATGACTGCTGGGAAGTGGGGAAAACAACGGTACTGTCCCGTTCAAAATGCAACTTATGGACAGCCTATTCTAGTATATTCATATAAAGAGGAAAAACTTAAGAAAATCTTAAAATATTATAGTACAAAACCATTACTTGATCAACTTGAAAGAAAATTTTTTTTAACGATAAAGGGACGTCTGTAAATAATATCAAGAACAAAAATAGGAGAGAAAAGAAAATATGATAAAATATAAGTTTTAATTGATGATCCATATCATGCGTACCATCAGCCTCTACCTCTTTTAGAAAATGACCCATTCAGTCTACGCTGTTGGAACTAAATGAAGAATGATTTGAAACATTAATTATAGGAAAGGTACCATAATTCATTTTAAAATAGTCAACCAGTCATTTTACTTTGTGAATACATTGAATATAAAGGAACCAGTCATTTTTCTTTGAGAATACATTGAATATTAAAAACAGTTCTTTTTTTACTATGAGAATATAATTGAACCATAAAGGAATCAAGTAATTTCTTACTTTTTTGAGCAAATTACATTGAATATAAAGGAAACCAGTCATTTTACTTTGAGAATACATTGATATAAAAGGGAACCAGTTCATTTTTAACTTTGAGGAATACATTGATATTAAGGAACCAATCATTTTACTTTGAGAATACATTGAGTATAAAGGAACCAATAATTTTACTCTGAGAATGCATTGAAAGAGGATTAGTTAGTTACCTATGTTTAGAGTATATTGTTTCATAAAGAGGTACTTTTGAGAAAATATCATTGCAACTATATACAGTTATAGCAGAGTAAACTAAAGAACATAATGACATATCAGCTACAAGATAGGAATTGTCTTTCTCTAACACTTACCAATCAGCTTCTGTTCCTGAATTATAATTTAAAACTATTTGATTTAAATACCAGCTAATGACTAACAACATGAATTAAATATAAATATATATTTAATAAATATATATATATTATATATTATATATATATATATATATATATATATATATATATATATATATATATATATAAATATATATATATTATTATATATTATATATATATATATATATATATTAATATTATATTAGTATATATATTATATATATTTAACTTCCTTTCATTGAAGCTTAATGTGTGTTTTACAATATAAATTAGTTTTCTTAGTAAAATCCATTGTGCTCTTGTATATTGTATAGTTAGCTGCGATACCTTGTTTCCTATTATATATATATTTATATATAATATATTATCTATATATATATATATATAAAATATATATATATATATATTATTATATATATATATATATTATTATATTATAAGTATATATTTATAATATATATATATATATATATATATACTATATATATATATATATTATATATATTACAGGAGTATATAAAGGTTGGACAAAAATATGGAAGCACTTTGTAAATATATGAATTTATTTCTTAATATAAGGTGGGGACAATCTTTGGTGTTCATAACTATGAATTCTGGGAATGGACAAATATAAGTTTATACCGTTCTTCATTTAAAACTCGATCAAGTTCCTGTAGGGATGCTGGTGCTAAATAGCTTTTCCGAAGCCTGATTTCCAGTACTGACCACAGGGACTCTTATGATATTAAATTCTGGCAATTGTGGTGGCCAGGGAAGATGTAAAATCTCATCTGTATGCTCATCAAACCACGACTGGACGACATGAGCTGTATGAATTTGGGTCTTATCAACTTGATAAATGGTGTCACCCCCAGTAAACAATGTCTGCACTGTAAGATGAATGTGGCAGGCTATACTCCCTGGCAGTTACATTATAGTGCATGGTGATAATGGGATCTGCTGAATACCATGATATGACTGGCCAAATCATGACCAAACCTTCTCCATGCTTCATTCGGGCATAAGGCGGTCCTCATCGTAAGCCTGGGATGGTATTCTGCACACGTAAACTCGACCGGAGGTTGGGAGTAGTTTGAAGGTCGACTCATCTTATCAAATGACTGTCTTTCATTGGTCGGCAGTCCAATCCTTATGAGTGTTGCACCACTCTCTCGCAGCACGCCCATGAATGAATATTCAGCCTATGTAATTCCCTCCTCACTAATTTTGGGCTAACAGGGTTTGCAAGACTGGTATTCAGCTCAGAAATAACTTTTGCAGTTGCTTTCTTACTTTTGTTCACAATCCACGGCAATACCCAATTTCGAGGTACTTCCACACTAGTGTTTGTCGGATGATGTTTTTTTTCCAGAAATACAATATGCGCCCATGACTTTCGATAGGGTATCTTGCGATATATCAAATAACTTTGCCACTTTCCTCATAGACGCACCTGCTAGGCGGGCACCAACAATTTGCCCTCTTTGAAACTATGTATACCCGGACATACCTGGCTTGTACTTGCAAAGAAAGGTGATTGCAAAGCAACCGACTCTATAGGTTACCTATCACACGTGGCACACG
>JABUQX010129044.1:5000-7500 GCA_015478945.1 Trachelipus rathkii | reverse complement strand
ATTCATTTATATATTTATTTATTTATTTATTATTTATTTATTTATTTATTGACCGGTTTCGTTAGCAAACCTCAGAGGACATCATCAAATTCTTACAAATGAATGAAAACTATTTTCATTAAGCAAGTATTAAAGTTAAAATTGTAAAGTTATTAAATGTTATTTCACATTATGTTAAGCTTAATGGAAAATACATTATGTTTGAGGATAATGTTTGGTTTAATAAATGCTCTTTTCTATAATGTATTTTTTCCTTAAGTTTAACTTTTGCGACCCCATTCCGAAAATTTTCTCGACTCTCCGACCCCAGATTTAACCACAATGCTCATTCCCATATGTACTTAAAGTAAATGGGGGAGGGGTGGGGTGGGGAGTTGATTCTCTCACAGAAACGATTTTTTTCTGCTTTTACTCATTTTTCATTGATTATATTTGAAATTTTTTATTAAAATTTGATTTCATTAAAATTTCGGGTGGGCTATGGCCCCTCAGACTTCCTTCACACACACACACACACACACATATATATATATATATATATATATATATATATATATATATATATATATATATATATATATATATATATATATATATATATATATATACTATATATATATTATATATATTGGCGAAAGACTAATTTGCCACTACTATTGTTTTTCAGGAGCTTCCAAAATCCCTCCCTAAGACACTTACATATTCAGAAAATACACACTAAAAATCAGACATGTGTACAGTTAACATCCACTGTTTTTTTTCTTTTCTGTTTTGCATAGAAATTGTCTTTATAAGTCTTTTTGCCGTCGTCATTTACGTGTGTGTGTGTGTGTGTGTGTGTGTGTGTGTGTATGTGTGTGTGTGTGTTTGTCTTTTTCTTGTATCGATTTCGCGCGTTTTCTTCGGCTGGAGAAACAATACACACACATACATAGAAACAAAGAAGAAAATAACTCGGCACTTTTTAGGTAGGTCTTCCGATGATAGGAAGAAAATACCTCTTTTTTTTTTTTTTTTGCTTTCTTTTTTTTTTATATACGTATTCCTTCCACACCCGAATTCTAGTTGCCATTCCATAGGTAGACTATATATATATATATATATATATATATATATATATATATATATATATATATATATATATATATATATATATATATATATATATAGCCTATATATATATATATATATATATATATATATATATATATATATATATATATATATATATATATATATATATATATTTATATATATATGTATTTTCTGCTGTAATATAACCAACCATGCTGCTAACGCTCTTTACTATATATATACTATACTATATATATATAGCATATATAAAATATCAGTCTAAGGCCTTAGGGCTAAGCGATGGACTTCCAACTTTTAGGTAGACGGTTAGAACCTCGCCTCGAGGAGAACAGTGGCACTATGCTGGCACTGCCATATACATATATGTAAGCTACATAGGGTTAGGATCACCTATAAGCTTTTGTATGACTCTTCCCAAGAACGGCTGTGGTTCCTATGTTCTTCAGTTGGCATCGCCACTCAACGTTAGGGGTGGCGACCCTAAAACCTGATATATATATATATATATATATATATGTGCTGCTCTTTATCCATTCTGCCATATATATATATATATATATATATATATATATATACTATATATATATATATATATATATATATATATATATATATTAGCAAGTTGTTCCCAGTGTTATTATTATTATTATTATTATTATTATTATTATTATTATTATTATTATTATTATTATTATTATTATTATTATTATTATTATTATTATCATTATTCACAGAATAAAATTTTGACCTGTATATGACTTCTTTCTTATGTAGTTTTTTTGCGCTGAATTCAAAAATTATATTGTTTGTCTACAATGTCTAGTTTTGCCGCCATTCATAAGAAAACAAAAAATGCAAAAAAAAAATTTTTTTTTTTTTTTTTAAATTTCATAAATTAAATAATCTTATTTATTTTTTTCAATTTGAAAATTTTCACAGCATGTATATTTGGGCATAATACATTATTTTATTTAGATTATCTGTTTGTATACCCATTCGTTTTGTCTCTGTTAAAGGGAAAAATAATATTTTTCATTTTGTTTTCTCATGTTTACATGTTCGATTTTTGAATTCAGCACAACAAAATACATAAGAAACAAGTATCGGATCGATTTTTGAATTCAGCACAACAAAATACATAAGAAACAAGTATCGGATCGATTTCATTATTCCGTTGGGGCTCAAATTGCACAACATAGTGTTGTAATTAGTAGCTCTCCTTTTCGGATTTTAAGAAAATTAACCTTATTTATTATTGTATAAGATCTTTCTGGATATTTAGATATTGTGATAGTTTTGTACTTAATGAAATTATTATTATTATTATTATTATTATTATTATTATTATTATTATTATTATTATTATTATTATTATTATTATTATTATTATTATTATTATTACCTC
>JABUQX010129043.1:0-16999 GCA_015478945.1 Trachelipus rathkii | reverse complement strand
AAAGAAGAGAGAGTATGGATTAGGAATTACGTTGTATAGTTGTTGGTGATAGAATTGAGCTGGGTGAAGAAGGGGGAGATTGTGTAGTCTTTTTGGGTGGGCGTTGGAGAGAAATTTGGTGGACAGGGTGGGCTTGGATTACGGGTTTTTCCCGATTAGAAATTGAGTCGCCGCCCATCGTCCAGGTATTGATTGATGTATAGTTTATTATAATATTTATTATATATATTATTATAGTATATAGGTATATATTATATATATATATATATAATATATATATTATATAGATAGTATTATAAGTATTTATCATAATATTGATACTCGGTGGCGTATTTAGGGGGGGGCCTAGGGGGGGCCATGGCCCACCCCGAAATTTATTAGAGCACTAAAAAATGTTTAAGTCATCAAATATCCGTTTATATTGTATAAGTGCAGAGGTTTAGAATAAATTTTATTATAATTCGTCACAGTCAGGAACAATCTCGGTAAGTCGCTATAGGTTAAACTGAAAACTTGAAGCTCATCGAAAGAAAATGCAACATAGTACCGCACATTTCCTTCTTCCAACGTCCACAGACTTAATACCGGCACATGGTTCATTTTTATAAGATTTTTGGATGATTTAATATTCGGCATGGTAGGAGAGTATGTTTTAAGATCAATAAAGGAATTATATTCTTCGCTGTGCATTTTTGTCCATATGACCGAGCAGGTGTTGATATGGTATCCATATGAGAAGAATGAAAATATTGTGGTACATTTTCACATCAGGAAGATCTTCGAAAGCACAATTGAAAGATTTAGAAAAAGCAGAATGGGATTTATGGAAATTGAAATGGCATTCACACCACAGATCGTCCAAAATACAGAAATAGTACGGACTAGTTCCTTGTTCGCAGTCACAATTTTCGCAAGATATTTTACATCTTGTTGCAGCTATACTGGGCAATTTTACTCATGGTCTTGGCTACATGTAGAAAGAAGCTTTTCAAGCATTAGACTTCTGAAAAACGCCTACTTGAGAGAATATCTATGGATGAAAGAACTTACTGGGATTTGCCCTTTGCTACATACATTGAATATTGAAATAAAAACTGATAGATATTATGCTCTGACTTTTGATGCACTCTCGATGCCCGCGGCGATTAAAGACTTAACAATTAAGGTAAGGGTGGATGTTTTAGTAATTTATAATAAATAAATTTAAAAAAATTTTTTCTTAAGAAAATTTATACCTAGGTTAGTAACACCTTAAATATTACTATATATATTATTGTATAATATATATTACTTATTATATATATAGCGTATATATATAAGGCTCAATACTATTATATTACGTATAGTATATTATATATATATATATATATATATATATACGTATTATATGTGAAGACGTATTTTTGGTGCTGGCCCCGCCCCTAAATAGTCCATATCAAAATATCTATACTATATTTATAATTTTATAGTATATATGTATAGTATATAATATATAGTTATATATATATGATATATAAGTTCTGACATATTAGTAGGTAGTAATACTATATATATATATATACTATATATACTAGTATATACAAGACCATCGCCCCAACAAACCAGTTTCCGCGGATAGGGTAGGGTGGTTTTTGAAAAATTAAATAGTGATATTATATAATATATATTATATATATGTATATATAATATAAAATTATATATTATATAACTATACTTATGATATATATTATATTATATCACTATTTATATATTATCAATAGTAATATATTAGTATATATACTAGTAGTATATATATATATATATTATAATATAATAATGATATATATATTATATATGTATATAGTATATATTACTTATATATTATTATATATATTTATATTTATATGATAATATATATAAATAATATATATATATAAATATATTATAATATATATTATATATTTATAATGTATATATATTATATAGGTATATATATATACCGGTATATATAATTAATATATATATAAATATATATAAATATAATAGTATATGATATATAGTATATTATATATTATTATATATTATATATATAATGATATATATATATATATTATAAAAATTATTGTTTTAATAAAAACATTTAATATAAACAATCATCATTAAAAAAATAAAATTAATTACATAAAAAATTAGATATTTATTCAAGTAAAGAATCCTATAATTATAATATGACAAAACCGGAGCATTGTAAAATGTAAATATTCCTCAGACACAAGTTGCCCAGGCATTTTGTTTTCGATGATTTAAATCATTTGTTTTTTTATGTTTTTAACATTTTATCTCGATATTTGTAAAAGCAATTTTAAAGACTTTTTGAGAAAAATTACTTTTTTTAAAATTCCATTATTTTATATGCTTATTTGTATTTTAAATCAGATATTAGACGAATACTACGACTACACCTTCCTGCTCTAAAAGCGGCGCACTTTTTAAATAAACTAAATTTTAAATTAAAATACTATATAAATTACTGGAAAAACGCAAACCCTTTGTCCCACTGGGTTAGCGGTCTAGACTGGGTGGGAAGCCTTGTTCCCTGTTTGTTCAGTAAGAAGAATGTGGACAGTTTTCCCGTTGATGGCGAAGCCAATCATCCCTATTTGACAGTACCTTATCTGCAACAGGCCAATAAGATTACCAGCGCAGTTTTTTGACGAACCCATCTGCGGTCGCCCCGAATTCACCCAGCCCGGTTGGGTGGATCCACGCAATGCTGCCCGAAGTCCGACTTGCCATTTCGGGTTTGTAAAGGAACTTCGTAGAAAAAAGATTATTGGAAGCTAGTAATGTTGATTTTCCTTCTTTTAAGGAAGTAATTGATCATCAAAGAAGAATACAGCTTGGGTGAGATGAAGAAATACAAGTGACAGTGATATGAGGCCCTCCCATTTTTATAAGACATTTCCACTAATACTGAATTATTGGTTCCTCTCCCACTGCTCCCACAGATAATATATTTATATAGTAATATATATTATATATAATTATAATAAGTAATAATATATATTATATATATTATATATATATTAATATATATATTATTATATATATATATATATCAAATGAGCAGTGGTTACCTTTTTCTGATGTGCAATTGTATTGTTACGGTACTTAACTACCAAAATATAACACTGAATTGACTAATGTCCCCATTTCAACAGGTGTTTTATCCATCCATGATTATATGGCAGCAGTGGTTTGAGGTGCAATTTGATTTAGACGTAATACCTCATTCTGGAATTTGTGAAATTCCCTTCTTTCTATTTAGCAAAGAGGAGAAGGTTGGGAAGAGGACCAAAATGGAAGCTCCATTTGATATTCATCGTAGGAGTCCATTCTGTAGAAGGTCACTCTTTCTGCTGGGAAAACCATCTGTGGTTTTGTTTTGTCTGCTTCATTTCCCAAGGTGACCAGATTTGTAGGAGAAGTAGTTCGATTTAAAATAATAATAACATTTCATTGATATTAATATATAAAAATTAAATGTATTTCTTTACAATTATTAATAACAGATAAAAATTAAATACATGTTTTATAAATTATTAGAAATACAGTTTATACTATGAGCAAATGTACTATGCCGCCTATTATAAAATAAGAAAATAAGAAATAACTCATAAATAGGTCAAAAATACTTAGCAAACAAAATATAACTGATTCAGCTATCAATATTCATTGTTTTTCGAATAAAATATGTAAATCAGCTATTTCAATACAAGTACACATATATGTCTAAGGCAGCCGCCATACACCGCTCACAAAACCACCTGATAACATAATATAGAGACATGATAATATACGAAAGAATCTACAAAATAGCGATAAAAACTAAATTTTATCTAACAAAATATTAACAGTAAAAACAAGTGAGATGTATAAGTTTTTAAGTAAAAGGATATCTATAACCATATTTATTATTATGAGTAAATCCTGGTAAATAATAATACACATATAAAAAGGATATAATGGGAAATAATACATCAGTTATATAAAATAAAGAATTAAAAAATAAATTATATGTATTATATTAGAATTATTATTTTATACATATATAAATAAATACCCCGTATATAATAATTATAAAGTTAATATACCTATATGCCTATTAGTTAATGTAATAAAAGTGAGTTAATTTTATACTTATTCCAATATATGAGACCCAATTATTATGAGTTCTCGTTTATAAATTATAAAAAGTAATAAACTTTTCTGTTATAATTTCTGTTATTATTTGTTATTATAAATTACTTAAGTAGATATATACCAAATAGGTTATATACCGAACTCCGATATGCATGAGTAATTATCGGGGTAATATAAAATATCTTACTCAATGACCATTCCGGATTAAGAACTATAACGTGATATAGTAGATTTATTATTTCTTCCCACCTCTGCCGTGAAGATGTATTCATACTCCGGAACCCCCGTCTTCATATTTATAGTAATTAATTATAGTGCCATAGATGGGGTCCCCGAGCCGGGTGTTACCTCCTCCCCACTCCCCAAAGAAGTATTGTAATGCTAATACCCTTTACGGGGTTTACGCCCTCCCCCCCCTCCCTTACCTTTTCTCTCGGGTTGACGATTCGGATGCCACGATTTTCCAGTAGACTCTTCACGTGCTGAGCGGAAGCCTAAAGACAATTACCTGCTTATTAAACAAGGCAACAAAAGACATATTTCATGCAAGTATATGCAAAAAATACAACAAGAGGATCTACAAATATTTAGACAGTTATAGATTACTGATACGAAACAAAAGTAAGGATCACATTAGATTATAAAAACAACCATAAATAATATAAAGATATTATGTAAAGTAAACACACAGAGTCTTGCAGAAAATATCCGTGGCACCAGTAGTACAAAATAACTGAAATGCACTATTCATCTATAAAATTATATCTTAGATCAATGTTACAGAATAAAATTAATACAGCTCTTTGATCATATTATTTGTATTTCTAAATATATCTATACACAAAAGCAGAAATATTTGAACTTTTTTTTCGTTCTCTTTATTTGGATTATTTTCCTAACAAACGATTCTACTACTCAATGCTCCTATATTGTGATTGAGGATTCTTTATGCAATGTATTGTATTCCTAGCCTATGCGAGAGAAATTTGTCCTCAATAATGTATGCACCCAAATTGACGTGCAGTATTCAATATCTTATTTAAGTTCTCCCATTTTCAGTGCGAATCCAGATCTGCTAGTTTCTGCTTCCCCGTATTTTCAGTAGAGTAGCATAATCATTTACTTGAAATCTAGTAAGCCTCATTCAGCTAAGAATACTTATGCTTTTCATATTAATAAGACTCGTATTTATGATTTTGAGATCCTGCGGTAAATTGAGTATATTTCAATAATTATTGCTTACAAAATCTCCAATTACAATATCGTTTCAAATATCTATTCTCGAGATTGCCCCCTCCAGTCTTAAATGTACACAACTGCCGCCGTATCAGGAATCGTAGTTGGCCTACACTCATAGTACACCCCGGGGTTGTTCTATGAGCCTTTATTCTACATATTTTTAAGATTACATATGGTACGGATAAATGCGCAGTGATGATCGAGCCATAGGGTTCCAGAATATATAGTTAAGCTACTTCACACTCACCTTTTACCTTACCCCGTCCATCACAAACCCCTATATTCACCCGACCTCTAAACGCCATAGAACTCATGAATATATAAAATAAATCTGATGAACGTCACGAATAGTTGTAAGTCAAAGCTTTAAGCTACTTACTGAGCCAAAATAAACCAAAAATATCCTTAATATTATCGCGAAGGGGACTATACAGTTTATTAAACTGATTTTACTATAATGATATATAGACCCGACATTGTATAAATATAACATATATAAACCACCCAAATCGTCAAATAAATCTTCCATTGATTTTATCTATAATGTATCGGAATAACATATAAAATAATACGGATTGCATAATAAGGGCCATAATATTAATTAAAGAAGTGTATGTCTATGTTCAATAAATCTATTCTCAACGATACGGTATTAGTTAATATATTGTATAAAGTAGATCAGACGTAAAAGCAATGCTTCCGAAAAGTACATCAATTCTTTCAAATTATTACACGATAACCTATTGAACAGATCCTATAAACGATATTCACACCTTTATTCTGCACCCTTCCTTATATGCGTATCTTAACATACATGATGTTATTTCAAAATAAAATCATTAAGAAGTTCATAGCCGACGTATAAAAATGCAAAACCAAGAAATCATTGCATTTTGTATTTTTTATACCCTTTCAACGACTCTAATACTCTGAAATTACTTATTACTTGTGTGTCCCAAGTTGATAAATACTATTGACATTCTTTTCAGATTATTTCATTTAAAATAAATATGGCGCGTTGTAGAATAAACGGATATAAGCTTGTAATCCCTATTTCATATTGATCGTAGCGCCGTTTTCTGCACCTTATTCCTTTATGCTATCATATACATATCATGATGTCCGAAACCCTCTTTCTAATCTTTCGCACGTTCAGAGTCTGACTATGTTTACATTCGATTGTGTACAGCATGATAAGCAACACTCTCGAGCGGGTTAGCTTGAAACAATTAAATAATTTTAATCTGTTAATACAATAAAAGAGTACGGGCACATTATGGGAGTATTCGTATGTGATAATAAAATAATCACCCCAAGATTATCTTCTCCACTATAAATAACTCGAGCTTGAACACGAGTACGCAGATAATGTATTAATTATACATCACTTACATCTTTCTGCTATGCTTTCAGATCAGTGTAAATTACGATTAGAGGCCTTTTGCCATTATCCATTGCTCAAAGAATAGCTGATTTTATATATTTAAAACGATACGACTTATAAGCATAACTATCTAAGCGATTTTAAAGGATTAACTTAGAGTGATCAAAACCACACACCTAACACCAGGTTCAAGTTGAGCTTCCACGGATCGACGATAGAGTTTATCGATTACTGAGGTACTCACTATAGACTCAACAATGATAATCAACAGGAATAAAGGTTATATGTTGACCACAATAATCCACATTGACAACAAAAAACGCAAATTTTTCCAGTGTTAAAGTAGTTATATAATATCCCCTCTGTTAGGTATTATAAGTATTATATATAGCGTTAGGTTTAAGAGTTATGTTGGCCTCGTGGATAGAAAACGTACTATAAATTATAACATCATGATTTTTTATTTTTTATTTATAACCAATTAAATGATATCGACGTATTTTTCACTGTCGACCATTTTAGGAGATATACATCCAATCGAATCCCAAGGGTCAACCTATAAGCGTATGATTGCGCGAGTCGACCAGCGCTTTATTTTTACCTCCACTGAACATACCGTGTAGTCTTATCTTCCTGGAATAGTAAGCACTAATTTCTGCGTTAAAATGTCATAATAATTTTAAGACTTATATATTTGATAATTTTCCACAAAAAATATTGACTCTTTTAACACACAAGCTTCATCTTTATAATGTAAGTTTTAGCACGTAGAACTCTCAACCACAATTATATAATAATATTAGTATAACTATTACGAAAAATTTGTTTTTTCAGCGGGAGTCATACGAGTAGAACGGAAATCACTTAACTGCTACATTATCATATATAGTAATAAGTATAAATAGTCTCATATATAAAATACTTAAATGCATTCCATATTATTATTAATACACTATAAATATATATATATATAATATATATATAATATTAATATAATATATATATTAATATTCATATATAATATTACTAATTGATATTAAATAATAGATTAATAATACTTCATTTATCTTATACTTATATATATATATATTACTAATATATATATATCCTCAAACAAAATATAATTTTTGAAGCTCATTCAAATTTTTGGCCGATACAGCTCATAATTTTTACCTTATTCATATATTTAATTCATTAGTAAAATAGGATAACTTATAAGAAATATATATATTTCATGTGATTAATATTATATATTATTAATATATTTGTATATGTATAGTAATATATATATATCATTAATATTATATTATATATTTGAAAGAATTGTTGATATAAATTGTAAACAATATTTTAAATATTTTGTAATTATATATAACATACAGTTTAGTACCCCAATATTTATAGTGTTGTCATGCATCCCGAAAGTATTCATTGACATATGAACTAAGATAGATATCCTATCAAGAAGAACATCAACTCACGTAATAATAAATTTATCTATTTTATTTAAATTCTGATATTCATTTTTTTCCTTTCATTCCTCATTCAATACAATTTTTAAAAATTTAAACACAAACAAAAAATATGGATTAATAAGAATCTTTTAATCTTAATCATTTTGGATACAAAGACATTGTTCTTTTTTTATATACTATATTAAAAGTACTGTATAATTTGACCAATTGTGGTATATGATCTATAATGTCATAGTATTCGTCTGATACAAAATTGATATTACATGCAGTGTGAAAGAAAATTCAAGGAATGGCTATTGATGCTACAAATATGTCTTGCACATATTTTGTGATTGTTTAGAAAATAGTTTATTTAATTTTTTTAGGTAAAATCATCGATTTATTTGTAAATGAAACCACTGAGAAACCATTTCCCTGTATAAGGAAAGATAATAGCTCGAAAGATCTTCGAGTAATTATATGTCGAAAAGATCGAGAGAACGAGGTTATATCTCATCAGAAGATTAAACGAACATGCTTGCGTTGTTATCTACTGCCGGAGGTGATTTTAATACTTATACTTTATACCGTAATAGTTAGTAGAGTAACAGTAAGCTATTATGAGGATTACTAGGGTAATTCAGACTCTTTAGATTATATATAATAATTATATATTTATATAACAGTCTACCCACCTAACCTCTATGTGCCCTTCCAGATTAATCGTAAAGCATCGAATAATAATCAAACTCTATATCACTAAGAGATAACATATGGGACGATTAAAAAGACAGGAAATAAACCACATAATATTAAGAATAGTGTAATTCTTGGCTCAAGAGCTAATAGTGATATTATATGAAGAGTAGAGCAATGTTTTGGCGGATACGTAATGAACTTGTTGAAATCTAGTTCAATATATATCTATTCAAGTTATTCAGATCAGTTGAGTTTGTCATCTAGAGTTACTTATATCTTGATAATTTTAATTATCACTATTTGTTTTAATAATATTAATTAATAGTCAATTTATATACCTTTATAGAATATTAATAACTATTTAATATTTATTTTATATTTGACTTCTATTAGATATTTCTTACTGAAATAACTAACTACTGAGGTATATATATATATATATATATAATATATATATATAATACTGATATTAGTATATTATACCTTAAGGTTCCATATAAATAAATTAGTTCGCCTGATTAATAAATAAATTAAATTATTATTTCAGTTGTAATATTATATATATTTTAAGTTAATTCTAATTTATACTAATGTAGCAAAATATTATACAGGTAGGTTATATATAGGTATTATATATAATTATCTAATATATATATTAATCATTATATATATATTAATGTTAATATATAATATAATATATAATTAATATTAATATTATATATTTATATAATATTATATAATTAATATATTATTTTTTATATATAAAATAATCCCTATAATATATATATATAAATATAATTAATATATATATAATATTAATACTCCTAAATATATAAATTATATATATATATGATTATATATATATATATTAAATATGTATATATTAATAAATAAATATATTTAATAATTTATTTTTAATATATATATATTAACTAGTGGCCACTCGTCATTTAATGGGTATCATTTATTGATTTACCCTAGACTCATGCAACTCCCCACATTAAAATAAATATCCATGAGCAATTATTATTGTGTAACTGTATAATTTAAGAAATATGATAAAAATTTATTGTCAAAGTAAAGTGATCTTAATTTTTCTTAACAAAATTTAGTTTTATGAACTAATAAAAAAATTTAGTTAATCAATTAATAGAAATATATGATCAAATGGATCCTTTGAAAGTAAGCATCAATATTGTGCGATTATACGAATAATTTATGTCAAGATTATTATCAATTTAAAATAAAAATTTGGCTCATCTTTCTATTATTTCAGCCTTAAAAATAAGCCAATTTTATAAGTTATACTTAAATAATAAGACTAAATATATAGCAAGCAAGTAGCATACATAACGAAAAATAAAAATATCAAATAATTATCACTATTAGAGAGTCTATTTATTAATAATGTGACCAGTTTGACTCTATTATTCTCATATAGCAATCTAATATGGAAGGTTTTTTATACTCAATTTAAATTAAGTATTCAATTTTTACAGAATGATTAGCTAGATAGTTCAAAGTTAAATGTCCTTCCTTTACGATATAGAGAGTCAGAGGACACTAAAGTCAGTTTATTCGAGTTTTACGGGGGAGAGGGAAGCTTGAGTTGATTATATTATTTTATAAGCTGAGGTATAAAAAGACATCATAGTGGACACTGCCAAAAAAAATTAATAATGCTTAAAGTATTTGAGCTGTAAAAATTGTCTATGTAAGTTGTATTACTCTCTTAGAATAATATTATGTTTTATATATATTTAAATTGTTATATAAGTTATTGTCTATATAAGTACTGTGATATTAATTCAAACTGTACCTGTTACAGCCTTCTCCTTTGATGACTTTAGTTAACTATGGTTATACTATTAGAAACTCGCCTCAATATATTAACAAAGCATTATATCTATATATCGACTACATAACTAGTGAGATTATAATATATAAAGTTCTATCTGATTGATAAGATACTTAATAGTTATATCATTATATACGAATTCTAAGTATTATTTATAATAGATATATTATATTGATATATTGATTAAGTAAAAATTAATGTATATAATGTCTCATATACGAGATATTATACTCAATTATCTCCAAAGCTATATAAGTTACTCATATAATGAGTATTAAAAGATACCACCTATAATAAATCTAGAATTAGTATGTAGTAACTTTATTTACAAATAACTCAACATATGTATTAATAAAGCTAATTGAGCCATATACCCACAATTCATATATTAAAGAGAAATATAGGTAAAAATAATATAAAATGAAATAAATACTTAATTTACTATATTATATCATTAGAATATAACTTAGGTTTAATTAACCAATGATATAGCTATGATACCGAAATACAGATGATGAGAATTAGAATTGAGAAGGATTGAACCAGGAATAACTATGGATAACCAAGGCCCGAATGACGTTTTTCTGATTGTTCTAAATTGACACCTCTATAACATGATACAAATTTATTTTTTCGTATGTCTTTTATGTCCAATGTTTTTTTCTTCGGATATGCATGCATAAATCATATAGATAATATAAAATCATGTCCTAAATACTTAACACTTTACACATTAAATATAATGAAGAGAAACGTGGTAATGAGTCTCCTCCACGACATATCTTGTAGATACGTTGAGAAGAATTCAACACTAATCAATATGCAATTTAAAATTATAAAGAAGAATTAAAAATATAATCTTAATATTTTTCTTTATAATATTTATCCATTTCTCGATTGAATAAAAGTCTTATTTATTTGCAAATGGTTTGAAATAAACATTGAAGGACTCCACAAAAAAGAAAAAAAAACTAATTTAATAATGCAGGCATTCATTATAAAATATAAATTCACGAACACATAGACATAAAAAAGTAATCTTACCTTCTATATTCTACTAGATTGGCTTCTACTGGCTATATACTACTACCTACCCTACTTAGCACTCACCTACCCATGTGCACTATGCCTTAATAATAAAATATCAATAACAAAAACAAAATAAATGATAAGTTATTCAAACCTTCAAAATTTTGAATAGCCGACTCAACTCACATATATAAACTTCTACATCCCCACCCAACATATATAAATTATATAGAAAATAATAATAGAAAAACCCTTAAAGCACCACTCATGCCAAATATTACCTTAAGAGCCGTCCACTGTTATATATTAAAATATTGATCTATATACGATATATATAAATAGTAATACATAATATACCTAATATTAATACTTAATACTAATATAATGTATATATATATATTATATTGACTATAAATATAGTATATGTAATATATAGGCATCAAATATAATGACGTATATAAAGTAAATTTGTATCTATGGCTTATATTTATGCATAGTATATTTGTTTTCATCAGTTTATATACTATATTTACTCTATAATAATATATATAATAACTATTAATATATATTTACTCATATATACTGAGTTAATTATGCAGTCAAGCCTATCAATAAACAATCTTACCATAGCTGTTAACGAGATCGCATAGAGCATGTTATTCAATTTTATATTCACGTATTCAATGATCCTTCAGTGTAATTCTCCGTAATTATAAATAACAAAGTAAATTAAATAATAATAATAAAATAATGTATATAATAAATAATAAATTAAATAATAATTAATAAATAATAAATATAAATAAAATTAGAATCAATAATAATATAATAATAGAATAATTATAAATAGGAACACCCTTATTGACCATCGCCTTTGCTCTCTGGTTATAAATAGTAATGTGACCACAATTAAAATAATAATAATTAAATATATAATAGGTAAACCCAATTAATAAAATTAACACTAACTATTAATTTATATCAATAACATTAATAATATATAATAAATAACAATGAATGAAAACCTTCGCTATATTTTACGCATCCAATTAATTAATCACCAATTATATTGTTGACCAATAAAGATATTAATAATAAATAAATAATAATAATTAAATATATAAATAATTAAAGTAAGTAAATAATAATAAAAAGAAACACTATGGCCGCTCTTTTAGGAAAGTATGATAATTAATAAATTAAGAATAATGAAGATATATTAAATCATATAGAGGATAAATAATTAAATTATATCAAATAATTAATAAATAATCTAAAATATATAATAAATAGTGAATATATGATAAATAATAATTAAATAATAAAATAATAAATAATAATAAGATAATAATAAATAGAAATTAATAAGTAATGTAATCTATGGTGACGAGATGGTCAAAGCAATCTTCATTTATTAATTCTATGAATTCATTATAAAAATCATAATTTTACCGTTTATTTTTAATATCATTAAATAGCGAAGATTAACATTACCATATTGTAATATTTGATCTTAATTTCAAAAAAAAACTCCCACCACATATAGATAATTATTAAATATTTATATAGAAGATGTTAACACCCCATATTAAGCTTTCTGTTCTAACCGCTTCCTTACAATATGAACATCACCTTTAATATGTATTTTGATCACTTAAGAGACTATGAGCTCATGTATTTTTTAATTTATTTTAATTTGATCTAGGTTACAATTTATAGTGTACCTATTACCCTATTTTCTAAGCAATAATTGACCTATAAATACTATGACATAACTCATTTGCGTTTTCTATATTCTGAGTTAGATGATAACTGAGTACTGAAAGCTAACTGATCTATCGACTATATTATTTATACTAATTTGTAAGAGAATTGTATCATTAAACTGAGTATTATAAAATACAGCACTATTTCTGTCATTCATTTGTATTTTCTACTTACTTGTTTATCTTAATTTTTTCTAGATTGTTTTAGCATGTAAAGTATATGAAAGAATGAGAAGAGCGTGATAAGTCAGGGGTAAGCAGTCTTGGAATGCAGAAGGGAGATAAAATCTAACCAAAGTCCCTTATCTTCTGTCTAGATAATTAATCGATATTAAAACTATTAGTAAAGTATTTAGTTAAATTTTTTTTTCTACTTAAATTAACATCTATTCATGTTATTCAGGTTTAATTATGACAGCACAATCGAGAAAGAGTTACATCAAAGAAAGAAAACGTAGAGATCTCATATCTCATAACTACAAGTCTCGAGTATCGTATCAAAAGTAGGAATTATACAAATCTCCATAATATTAGTAGCCATTTGTTGAATTACATTTAACGTCTTTGGAATATAATATACAGATTTTTTTGTAATCTATAAGCGTAATCCAATCCTTTTACACGTGTAAATTTAATGAACGGCGATGATTAACTTGATCCCCATTCCCGTGTCAGTTAACATGAAATATAAGTATTATTTATTATAGATTTACTCGTTTTATATTGTACATAAAAATAACTATTTTAATTATCACTGTGAATAACTCAAAGTATTAAAAAATGTTACCAAAATATTACTAGGGTAGAAAAGCAAAAAGTTGCCATTTATGCCTAGATATAGGCGCTTCGTGTTTAAAGTATATTATTCACCCCAACTCACATGGGATGTCTTCTATTTCTTAATGCCCTGTTGTAGTATGTCCTTATTGTTCCGAACCCTTAACGTAAATGATATTTTTCGATTCGATTATATCTTCACCAAATCTGAAGCTAAGGCCTAATAATATACTTACAACCTCTACATTAACTATAAAATATCTTCTCAAGACACACTTATGCCTACTCTGTAAATTTATATTATTTGTAGTATTTCTGGAAAATATAAATAAGTATTTCCATTGCAATTACATCATTATGTATTAATATTTCACAATAAATAGTTTTTATAATTAAATATTACTTATTTTGTACATTTTATAAAAATAATTAAATTAACACTCTGTAATGCATTCCAATGAGTAAACCCCCATTTCATTGGTGGAAACTCTGTGTGTATCTTCATCTAAAAGTAGTTCACCTCACATCTTGTAATTCAACTTTCGCATGGAAATCCAAATCGTAAATCTATTGATAACCTAAACCAATCTCGACGACCACTGCTTAATCTTAAAATAACCCTGCGAGCAATTATATTATTCTACATAGCCAATTATGGAGATCAATAATAATATGGCAATAGCCGCAATTAATGAAGATTTAAGCTAAAAAATTTAAAATATCTAAACAATCTAGTCATAGATATATACCTAAATTCACCAAATTTCAGCTGATTTATCAATTAATTCCATGAATTACATTAACTACTGAGAGGCTAGCAAAGCATTGTACTTAAAATAAAAATTGATTAAAAATCGTGACTAGATATATGAGAACGGGATAATAGAATATAGGCAAGATCAATGTCTTTTTCTTTGATGCCACACAAAATACAATATACGATGATGATATATTAATCTAAACTATAACTTTTTGTAGTTAATTGTCAGTAAAAGATTTATAGAATAGTTTGAAATATTACAAACATCTAGAATAAGAGCTTACAGTTTCTGTAACGTATAAAAATAAAATATGAAAGTTCTTAACTTTTATATAATTAAAAAGTATAATAGAAACAGAACTATGCTACTTATTAGTTAACATCTAATTAAATATAAAAACTACTAAAACCACATGGCGATTACCTGATCAACGACTCTCTACCATATTTCAAGCCAACTAAGAAACTCCCACGATCTACCAAATCAATCCGTCATTGCAAATCCACAGTAAAGACATACCCTTGAGAAGGAACCTTTTACGTCCTTCATATTACCCATCTTATTGTATTACAACAAATAGAGTCTAGCTAAACTAAAATGAGTATATATCCTTAATATACATCGTAGGCTATTAAATCTAATAAAGACATATATAATACTTATGTTGATTATTCATTTAAAAATAACAAGTAAACTAACATAACGCGAGAAATACCTTATCCATCTTTTAAATAAATCTTTCATATCCCACCCCACTATACCTCGAAACATGCAATTAACCCAGTCGCCAAATCATATAAAGCTAGCTTTAAGTAACTATAAGAAACTCATGTCCGAGACATCGATCATTCGGTCCGATAAATATTAACCCATAATGATATCCAGTATCTCTCCTAAACCATATTTCTCTCCTACCCTAAGCAGCTATGATCCAGGGTCCACTGATCCTATTAATATGCTCCCGTGCAATATCAAGTTAGCCAACTCAACAAACGGAACCTCCGTGTCCTAAACCTATTCAGAGAGAGATTAACAACTCTATTAACTGAATAATGGCAACAAATTTCTTTCCTGTATATATCAACGTAATTGGACATGCTTATTCGTTCCGTTAATTTTGCTATAAGCCCCCCTTACCTTGTCGTGCTCATACCTGATATATAAATACGTCTGATTAAAACGTAGCGCTCTCGTTCAAAGATATATCAAATTAAAGATGTGTTCAAATTATTGATTATTCGTAAACTTCGTTCTTACTTTCAAATCATGTCGCCATCTCGAATCCATGTAATCGTATCCGTATAAGAAATAACTTTTACCGAAAAAACATCCTTGTCGAGCCTATCTCTAAACTATCTCTCAACATACTCCTCCTAAATAACACTTGACAAAAAAGAATACATCTTTTTATTCTTATGCTGTCTTAGTTGACACTTTGCGCTGCAGTGCTAGATCAGATTATCCTCTAATGCCTGTTTCTTCACCAAGTCAATGTGACACAACAAAGAGAACTGTATAGTACGAACAGATAAACTCTATACTGGGCTCCCTAAAAGCAGCGAATATTATCAGAGAAGTTATCGTGAGTTACTACACTTATTAACACGCATACTTTAAAGAACATTAAAAGAATGCCAAAGAACAAGTAATATAACGCCACTATATGGCGCACGAGCACTGATCCTCGCTACAGTCAAAAACCCACTAAACCTCTAAACATGCATCAATTGCAAACCAACCAAAAGCCAACCGTAGGCTTCTTCAATTTATGTCAGCTGTAATCTACTAATATTCCATGTAGAAATATGAAAGCTCTTAGTTTATAAAAAACTCAATACTATACTATAATT
>JABUQX010129042.1:0-36644 GCA_015478945.1 Trachelipus rathkii | reverse complement strand
AATCCAAAAAAATGTAATCGGTTTATTTCTGTAAAGTATCGTACTTTTGAGATATTTATTTTAAAAACAAATATTACACATAAATGTGATTTTTAAAAAATATTAAATATTTCGAACTTTGAATCGCTGTCCGTTAACCACTGAAATGTATTGTTGGTAATCAGATATTCGTAGCAATATATTAGAAAAAAAAAATTAAAACCGATGGAGTCGTCTTCAATAATAGTGGCAGAAATTTTAATAATTGTGACAAGGCAAAATCATAAATAATTGGTATATAAATAATAATTTAAATGCAAGGGAATCTACCATATATATGATACTATATATATATATTATATATATATATATATATTATATATATATAATATTACTTTATAAGTATATATATATAATATATATATATAACTATATATAATATATATAAATACATATATATTAATATATAAAATCATTGAAGGTGGGACCCGCTCATTTACGAGGAGTCCGCTTCTAGCGCACCTCGCACTCGAGAAAATGTACTTAGTCCGCCTAGCGATCCCTCGCACACGTAATTTTCAGCCATAAACCTCGCCGTCTATCGCAAAGTCCGCACGTCTCAGCAACGTTCCTACCCGACTAATAATGTGCGACGTTCACACTAAAAGATTTAAATTAAACTACGTAAATAAGTATAGAACCCGCGTTATATCCTTACAAAAAATTGATTATAATTTATTACCGAAGAAACTTGAAAATGAGCATATTCTACAAGAATCTAATTATTTCACTGTCCTCTCAATTGGTCGCACTTTCAAAAGGACATAGAGCATCCATATACCTTTCAAAAAGCTATTGAGGTGCTCAGAATTAAAAAGGTCAGTGAAGGCTGACCCTTGCCCTCAAATCAAGATCCACCGCAATACTTAAACTATTCGCTCCTTACAGCGCAAACACAGGGAGAGGCTGATTAGGAAAGGAACAAAAGAGGAAAAGATCTCCAATGCTGAAAAGGAAAGGGGGAAATTCCTTGGTCGAAGGAACAGGAGTGCTGGTGTTGGTTCACTATCCAGCATGTCATTTTACATTTGAAGCGTACCTCACTAAACTCATTCTGCCTCCTTTCTGATTATTTGAACCATCCTGTCACCCAATAAGAAGGTCTATTTTCGATTCAAGACTTATGAGTTAGTAGAATCCATGAAACCCTCGACTCCTGCAGAGTCGATGCTAATGCTACGTATCAGCTCGGTAGCTATTATATAATATAATATATATATATATATATATAATATATATATATATATTTATATAATATCAATATATATATATATACTATTTACATAGTAGTATTAATATTACTAATATTATGTGTAAAACCAGATACAGTAATATAATATATATATATATATGATATATTCTTATATATAAATCATATATATATATATATACTGATATATATATATATATATATATGATATATATATATTATTAATATACTATATTATATATATATTATTTGGGTTTTACACAGAATTGATTTAGATACTGCCTAGTTATTATATAAGTATACATATAACATTAATTAAGTTATAGATGAGAGTATAGGCGTCGTTCAGTCGTAATAAACAGTCCAATTAAACTGTATATTTAATTAATATGAGTCACCTGTAGGAGGTTGAAATTAATTTGTTTCGGAGCATTTAATTATTTAAAATAACAAATAAGTCTTAGACCTAAAAAGATAATATATTCGTATGGATTAAACTTAAAATACAAAATTACATCTTCTTATTATAAACCAATAACGAATTCTTAATAGTAAAAACTATCATTTTTCATTTTTTAAAAGGTGCGGAACAACAAAAGAGCGGAAACTTTTATTGATCAGCAACGTACAAGTCCGCTAATTCCTGAACGACCTCGCACCTCCGCTAGTCCCGCACCTGATTATGGTAGGTCCGCTACGGAAGCGGACTATGCGGACATAAGCGGACTAAAGAGGCGGGAAGTGCCCAACATCTTGATACTAGATATTATATATAATATAAGTTATATTTATATATATATATATTATATATATATATATATATATATTATATAATATATATATATTTATAATATCTATATATATTGTATATATACTTCTGAGACTATGTACGTGTAGAAAAGAGAAGAAAGTTAATAAAATGTAAACGATGCAAGAGTAAAAAGTGTGGATAGGAAAATTTCAGATCCGCGTTTTGTAATGGGTGATCTCCCTTTATTTCCCGTGGGAAAAAATATTTATTTGTTGAGATGTTCACACAGAGGTTTAGCGCCATAGTAGTCACATTATCCAAAAAAATAATGTACAGAGATATGATTTCCAAAAAAAAATGTATGACTACGTTCAATCCAAATTCTAAATATTGAATCAGCTCTTAAAATACATGCTATGGCTTCTGCTTCACTACGTTGAGAATGGTAGAAATGTTCAGTCGGGAGTTCTTTATCTTGACATGGTTAATTCCATTGATAGTAACTTTCAGTTGACCCTAATATCTCGTTATGTTGCTGAACGCTTTCTCAGATGTACACACGGTAACTACATGTTAGCTTTAGTATTTAATCGCATTGCGTGGAGAAATTGAAATGTTGTCTATGATAGATGTCCCATTGCGATATGAGAGATGCTGATAGCCCATTTAAAGAAAGCTCACTGAATCTTCTTGGCCGTCAATACGTAAACTGTCGATAGTCACTCAACTACACTATTACCATAAGAAATGGCAAAAAACATCTCACAAAATCCTGCTACTGTCCTAACCTCAAACTAAGCATCAGTTTCAACACACTTTAATCATTTGCAATGACCCAAAGACTCGGAAAATATAGGATATAATAAATGTTCCAGCAGCTTGCTCATGTACAATACAATGAAGTTCAAGATCGCTTATGGACAAAGACACTTTGGATGTATGATGGAAAGAACTGAAGAATTAAAATGAATGCTCTCTGTTTGTTATGCTACTCTAAACGCCTAAAATTGAGTCTTCTACCACCTTATGATATTGCCTTTTATCCCACGCTTGAATCACCTCTGCTCAAAACCTTTCGAAGACAATTTACCTTGAAATGCAGACACAAAACTCACTCTCATTTACGCAGATTTAATTTCTCGTATCACATAACATCTCGTAAAAAATTCAATGATCCAATTATCAGCACCTGGAAACGAACCTCAAAGATAGAGAAATAAAAAAGATATTTAAAACGAAAATTGAACAATATCGATTTTGGTCTTATACGGAAATTGAATGATTCTGAATTTCAAAGATATAGTAACCAAGTTCTCTATCTGACGGGGTAACCAAAACAATTACGTTATTTCATTTCCCAGCTTGTAACCGGCAGAGTTAAAGTAAACATGTGGCGCAAATGCGAAGATAATTCGAAAAAGAAAGTATGAAAAGGTCAAAGTCATAAATAAGCACTACATTTAAAAGATGATTTAAAATCTTCAACAGGTTCATCTATCAGTGAAGTAATGAAGCTAATATTAACATCTAGTAGTGATGACGAAGAAGAAGAACTCTCTCTAAGCAGTATCAAAGATACCTTAAAGAAAAGCTTATCAAGTATGACGAAACAAAATACACTAGAATGGTGGAGGATTAAAGTAGGACAAGTACCCGAACTTTCAGCAGTTGACAAGATCCTATATTGCATGTCCACCATCAAATGTTGCCAGCGAGCACCTCTTTAGCGGTGCTGGTCTGATTTATGACGAGAAACGAAGCAAACTGCTCTCCTTGGAAAAGAGACTGCAAAACATTATTGCTACAAAATTTAAAAGCCTTCATCTGGTAAAATTTTACAGTACTTATAAAAACAATTTTAATTCTTGTATAATAAATAACCAAGAAATCTTTTCACGAGGCCGGAGGATGAAGGAAAGAGGCTGGTGGCTGTACATATAAGAGTAGGATCCTCGTCCGTATTCCTGGAAACATTTAAAAAATTATAAATAGTATTTTAACTTTAATTAATTAAATTCTTTTTATGGTTAAAACGGTTTCAAAATATTTACTAAGACTACTTCTGTTTAAATATAAAAAATGAGTTCGCCCCTTCCTTCACTGCGTAATGTTTTTACTTAACGAAATTTGTAAAATAATACATTCGCATAGTCATTAATAAATGTTTCCAAGAAAAATTTTGTTGGGTTTACGCTTATCATTCAACGTAAAGGTTTACCAGTAAATACGATCCTTCATATATATATATATATATATATTAATATATAAATAATATATATTATTATCATTTACTATTATATATACTATATATTATATATATATAGTATATATACGATAATATACATATCACTATATATATATATAATATTATCAATTACCAATAGGGTAAACCGCAAAGAATGCCAGGCAAGTCACGGAAAGTGCTCTCGTCCCGTCCGTCCCACGTCGAAATAAATTTATTCATTCTAAATTTCCGATGAAATAAATCAAAAAAAAAAAAAAAAAAAAAAAAAAAAAAGAGAACACAAGCGAAAAAAGATGCCACTTAAGAAGTCCCTTTTTATAGGAACTTTCTCTAAAATTTTAAAGTTCTTCCGAAAAGTCCTATAGATTTGTTTACTTGATTATTATGCAACTTAAAACCATATCATATTAATATACTTTTTTAATACATATATATATAATATTATATATATATAATATATAACATATATATTATGTATAATAAATATATATAGATATTATATATATATATTATAATATTCTATTATATATTAGTATACTAAATATAAATTATATATATATTTATAACTATATATTATATTATACTAATATGACTAATATATATATATAATTATATAATATATATACAATTATATATAGTATAATATATTATATATTATATATTATATATATATTATATATAATATATTTATATTATATATATATATATATATATAATATATAATATACTTATATATATATATATATATATATATATAGTATATATATATATATATATATTATAATTATATATATGAAAAAAACACAAAAAAAAAAGACAACGAAACAGATATATATATTATAAATTTCAGTTTTATATTTCTTATCTTTTAAATTCTTATATTGCTTAATTCTATATGTTTTTTTTTATCATATATATATATATATCTATGATATATTTTACTTATATCTTGTAATATTATATATATTATATATATTATAATATATATATATATATAATATATATATAATTATATTATATACTATATATATATTTTAATATAATTTATATTATATATATTATATAATATATATAATATATATTAATATATATATATAATTATTATATATATATTATATATATAGTACTTTATATCTATATTATATATAATTATATATTAATAATAATATATTTATATATATATAATTTATATATATATAATAGATATATTATTAATATATATTAAAAAACTTTGTACGTCGGCTATTCTGCGAGCAAGCAGCGTGACATGTCTTTTTGAAAATTTTATATTTTCTCGTACAGTTTGTATTTTTAATGCAAAAGCTACCACCTAATTTAGTTCTTTTACAATCGTGTGCTGTGAGTAAAGTAATGTGCTAATTAAATAAATACTTGTTGACATCGTAGTAAGATTGTGCTCCAAGTTTTTTTTTTTAATTATAAGTTTATCTTTAGCTGGTGTGGTGTGTGTGTTGTGTGCTGCATGTCTGTCTGTCTGTTTGTGTGTATGGTGTGGAAGCTTGCGTTCATAGCTATTTTGCTAAAAGTGCTGTAACTTTGTAAACTACTATGGGCAAGGCAGCATAAAATGTGTATGGGAAATGTTTTATAGAAAAGGAGCGCAACTGAAGAATCGTACATTTATAGCATTCGGTGCATTAATAATGAGTGAGAATTGGCAAGGTATGGTAGTTGAATCTTAGTCCTGCCTAAAACGCGGAGAATGATTAAAAATATCAAAAGCAGTGGGAAAAGCTAAATGCAAGTGGTTGTTCTTTGGAATTTACCTAGATCGTAGGCGTTCAGAGTTATTGTCTTCTCTATTGGTGAAGTATTGGATAAACCAAGATAATGTAATAATTTTATGCTATTGTCGTAAATTTCTCTGTAAATGGTAAGAATCCACGGAACGATGATAATCACACAGTGAATGTCAGCTCCATGTTTGCCGAGTACAGAGAAAAGATTTTTATGCACGGTTTACAATTAGAAAAGCTACGGCGAGTCAAGTAGTTTTGCTATGAATGATGCCTTAAAAAAACGAAAAACTTTCCTACGAGAAATTAGTTTATCTCTTTTATGTTGCTGCGAATTTTTTAGTCGCTTGCCTGGTCAACCAATTTCCATGAAAAAGTTTACCAATGATTTAGGGGTTTGACAATGTTGATAACAGATATTTTCAGCTCCTTTCATTGTTCTCCTAAAAGAGAAAAAATTTTACACGAAATTCAAAAATCACTAGTAGAGCCTTCTTTAAAGATTCCAGAAGCTGCAGTCGTACGTTGGCTTAGTAGATTTCGTACGGTACATGCTGCTGTTTTTATGTTTTATCAATCTTGATAGATTTGTGAACACAATTTACAAGGATGGGGTGACCGACTATTAGAAAGTTTATTTTGTGGTAACAAATAAGTGTTTAATGAGCGAAGTTTGGAAACATTGTTTTAGAATGTAACATGAGTGCCTTGTTAATTTAAGGAAGGTTCTCCAAGAAGAAACTCTTAAACTTACATCTCTTCCCCAGTTGGTCATTTAGAAGCATCATCAAGTTATGGGCTACTGAAAATGAAGATAATGAACTGCACATAAAAATTAAAATCCTTGCAGAATTATGTTTCCTAATATTAAAAGAAGTAAAATTTCTACAAATAACAAAAAAAAAAAATTTAAATTGAATACATAAATTTTTTAGAAGAAGCAGTAAACGAAATGAAACAAAGATGTCAATTTTACAAGTATAAAGCATAAAACTATTAATACAGCTATCTCTGTGCGTACTTTGAAAACTTCAAACAGTTTGTTCAAAGAATGAAAATGAATGTACGAGTTTACATTCCTTATTTTGAATTAAATGAAAAATTAATGCTGGCTTTTGTTAGATATTTACAATCTTTCACACATGCTTTCATGCCCTGCAAGTAGGAATAGCGATATACAGTACAGATGTTGTTTCTTTATTTTAAGGAATTTAGATATTGGATTGAAATACACTAATGGCAACATGTGAGGACCATATTGTGCTGTACCTTTTACACGGAGTGCCAGTGTCCAATGATCTCTTCAGCACCATGAATAGAATAATACAAAGACAAGTAATCGTATGGCAAGACTTTACATTCGCTTGTTAAAGTGTCCGATGAAGGTGAACTGGAAGAGGCCACAAGACGAATTTAATTAATTCAAAGGAGATCAACTGAACTGACACTTCGAAACAAGACAAAGGGGATTTCGTCTTGGCTTAAAATGTGAATTATTATTACATATAACTATTATATATATAATATATATATATATTATATATATATATTAATATATATATATAATATATTATAATATATATATATATATATATATTATATATAATATATATATATATAATATAATTATATATATATTATATTATTATTAATGTATGTATGTATGTATGTGTAGTTTAAAATAAATATGAATTCTTACAAGGGCAACTTAAATACAAATAAAAATATTTGAATTCTGATAGGAACATTTACAGATATTAATAATTATAATACATATGTATATATATATATATATATATATATATATATATATATATATATATATATTATAAACTTTATATTATATTAATATAGTAATTATATATATAATATAATATATATATACTATATAATAAATATATTAGGACCTTTGTTTGTTGGAAAGTTGTAGTTGAGCTCCTTGAGCTATTAGGGTAGACATTAAATCACTGACTCTTATTCCTAGAGAATTGTAAATACGGTGAACTTGGTCAACAGCATGCAAAGCTCAATGAATTCACAAGTACATGCAAAAAGGGAATATAAAAGGATTAATTAAAGCAATGTCTGAAATAATAGACAATAGAAAACAATTAAAATAAACAAAATCATCTTTGATTTAATTACTAATTTTATTTTCTGTGAGTTGATACAAGAAGGTTTAAAAAACTATAAGAAGAGAGGTTGTTAAGCAATTTTAATTTTGTGCATATTTATATATTTATAAGATATAACATTATTTTAATAGCGCTTACCACACAGCACAAAGTTTCTTCATACACATCAAATACACGTTCATACATACTTATATTCTTCATATATGATAATTAAAAATTAGTCATATATATATATATATATATAGATATATAATATAATATATTATATAATATAGTAATGTTAATATATTTTATATATATTGAGTAATATTATATAATCATATATATAATACATATATATATTTTATATTAATATTTTACCCAAGCCACCATTTGATTTGTCTCAAATTTTCTTTTCTCAGTGTTTTCTTAAAACACACATACCATTTGTTTTTATATTTTTATTTGTTTTTGACTATGTTATTTTATAAAATTGACACTTTGAAATATATATTAGTTTGTTTATATCTTATGTTTTTTTAAATTTTGTTTTAAAGGTGGGGACTGGTTGCCCACCATCATACCGTTCTTGGAAGTTGTAAACTTTTCCAATCAAAAGAGGAATGCGTAGAGGAAAGAAAACTGTAAATTTTAGCTAGTCAGGTCACTATCTAGTTGTACATTGAATTGAACAAGGGCATTCTAAGCCCTGAAGCGTAAAACTTTTTTCTTAAATTAGGTTTAATAAAGGGTTCCAAGCTATTGACCTGAAAGTTTTCTCATGTAGGTTTGATAAAGGGCTTCCAATCCCTCCACTTGAAACTTTTTTCAAATATGTTTGGATAAAAGGCTTCCAAGCCATGTACCTACACTAAATCATAATAAAATAACTATGGAATTATAGCTGTAGATACACTAATAAACTATGTTAATTAAGGTAACGTGAATAAACACTGAGTATACGTACTCCTTCAAAAGGTGGTTGATTAAATATTTAATTCTTTTGTCATGGAGACCAAATACTGACAAGATAATTTGTTTGGTAGTTTTTAACAGGTTACTTAACAGCATAATATTATTCTAACTGCTAGAAAAAAAATTAGGGATATATTATTTTGACTTTACATATATATATATATATAAATATATAATATATATATTATATTATATATAATATTATATATAAATATAATCGCGATATCGATTATATCGGTTAAGGTTAAAAGTACATATATATTATAATAATATTATTATTTATATATCACTCTGAATTAAACAACCGGCGTGAGATGTCTTCAAAAAAATTTTTCACGCCCCCCAGTTGCTTCTAATTTTAAGGGTCTTGTCGCTCGCCCTGAATTATTACACAAAAATTCCAGTGTGTCCCTTTGATTGGAAAACTACCGATACACTTTTTATCGTTTTTTCGGCTTAAACTCTCTTACACAACAGCTTAGGCAAACTATGCTCAATCTTAAATGTACTCCCAGCTGGGAAAGTCTGAAAAATAACAACGCACACGACACAACAAATATATATATATATATATTAGTATATTATAGTATATTAATATAATTTTAATAATATATATATATATATTATAATTTATTGTATAATATATTATATATATAATATAATATATTATATTATATAAATATATATAATTATAATATATATATATTATAATATATATAATATAGTATTTTAAAGCCATTATATATATCACTCTTTGACACCCACACCATGTTTACGGTAGGAAGCGAGCCAACCATCGAGGATATTGATACACACAGCAGGGCGGGCAGAGATCGTAGAAAAAGTTGTGCTGATGTTCGTTTAAGTCACGACAGTTACCACAAGTGTATCGTATCTTCTGTATCGAGTCGTTATAGTATGAGGATTAAGATCTTTATCAGTGGATAACAGTGGGGGGTTGATTTATTGACGCTAAATTTGAATTCTTTGAAGGGAGGGATGTTGCACGAGCTAGAGGAAACGGGACAGCAAATTACGCGCTTTGTGTTCAAGGTTTGTTTCGTAGGAAATATTTCTGGTGAACGTGTTTTCAAACTATGAGCGTTATTTGGATAATGCGGAAGATTCGATCAGTTCTTTAAGAGTTAATATGGATCGAGTTGAATGAATGTTGCTTGGCAATCGGTGAATATCTGGAGGTTGAGTGGGGTGGGTGGAGGTGGAGCGTGTTGAAGTGGTATATGTTAGATAGTATAATGTGGCTTATATTTTTCTTTCTAGGTGCGGGGGTGGGGGGTTGTTAATAGTTGTGTATGCAAAGCGTGATCTATTGAGAGTGATTTACTGTATAATTGACAGCCAATATCATGTCATGATGGACTTTTAAAGCGATAATATTTGTTTGTTAGTAGATGATGGATGGGTGTGGAGAGAACGCAGTCTGTTTTTATCTGAGAGCTTTGTTTTTGCACTGTTTCTTAGTTTCTTAATATTGGATTTGTGATATTGTGGGAGCCAGACAGGTAATGCCTTTTATAAATTGTGTGATTGTTTTATTTTTGTTGATGAATTTCTTTATGTTGGCCGTTGTGTTCCAGTAATATTTCATTGTATTTAATTTATTGATATTGTTCGATGTAGGGGGGGGGGGGAATGTTATACGTGTATCAAAGGTCAAACTTAGTATGATGGGTTGTCTGTTGAGAGAGAGTTTATTGTTACGATAGGAAATATTGCTGGGTGAATGTTAGATTCTCTCATGGGTTTTGAGAAGATGCAGTCCATTCTTTCTTTCTTTAGCCAATGTTCGGGTTAGGTTATTTATTTGTTTTGGCAGTCCTTGCCTGCATATTTGTAGAGAGATATTTGAGCTGCTTGATTGTAGATCACAGCATAACTTAATTTTTATGGAAGGAGATGGCGAGATGAGGAGGGTCATGCATAGAAAAGTTTAAAGAGTTATAGTGAAGATTCAATTATATAATTTGTTTGAATGGAGGATGGATGTCCTTGGATAAATCTGTCTATTTTTTTTTACACGTTACCACCATCACGGGCAGGGTCATTTTCAAGGAGGGTGCAAAAAAATAATAAAGGAAAAGTAAATCCCAACCAGTACCCCGCCTAACCAGGGCCCTCTTAACCATTCATTCCGCCCTAGGCAAAAAATCACAGTAAAGCATATATATAGATATACATATATATATATATTTATAATATTATATATATATATATAATATATATTTATATATATTATATATATATTATATATATATATATATTATATATATATTCTTTCTTTTTCTTTTTCCTCTCCCAGGAAGGATTCATCATCCTGTCAGCCACGCAAGCGTCTTTCTCCAGACATCCATCTGCTGCCCTATTCCTCTTCTCTTTAGCACTCTAATTTTTGGTAAGCTGACATACTTTCCAGGAGAGTCTCACGACCCCGCATCTCTTCTTACGGTCTCCTTGGTTTCTGCTCTCGGTGTCCATTTCCCATCGTTCTTTTCGGCATTCTCTCTGCTCATCTCTCCAGATGTCCCACCATCTCAATCCCCCACATCCATCTTCAGGTGTCATCTTCTTCACCCACTTTTATAATCTTCTGGAATACCTCATTCCTTATATCTGTCTCTCCTACTCTTTCCATTCATAGTTCTTAATCCTCATATCCGTCGCTTGTATTCTACTCTCTCTCTTCTTGTTGTTGTCCATGTTTCCGCTCCGTTTACAACAGCGTCGGAGTCAGTTATACTTTAAAAATCATTGTTTTTAACATCTATCCGATGTTTTTATCTTATCATATCATGGGTATACGCTTTCATATAATCATACTTTTCACATTATTCGCGTAATCTCTCCTCACTTCCTTCCCCTTTTGTTAAATTCTTCCGAGACCAATTAGCAGGTAATTTACCGCCGTCACCTCCTCCCTCTCACACATCCTCATCGTCCTGTCGGTTATGTTAATATCTACTGTTTCTGTACGATTCATCCTCAATCCTGCTTCATCCTACTACCTCCGCAACCAACTCCACACCTCACGAATCGTCTCCTCTCTTCCGCTCCAACATGCAAGATTCGTCGATATTGCCATTATGCCCCCTTCAAATTCTCCCAGTTTCTATCCCTCACTTTCCTTATCACAAGTTAAATATAATATAAACAATAGTGGCGATAAACACTCCCCTGCTTCACTCTGTTTTCACCTCAAACCATATCGTTCTCGCATCAGTTCTAACATTACAACTGCATTTCTCTACTTATTTTCTATTGCCTTCTTTTAATTTACCCCTCACTCTTATTCCTCTCCATAGCTTCCAGAGCTTTTTCCTTGGCACCGATTCAAATGCCTTTTGCGTTCGATGAACGCTACAAAGAATCTATTGCCATATTCCAAGATCTTCTCCGAGACCATTCTTAGTGATAAGAGTCGTCGTTCCATTCCTTTTATACCGTCTGTTATCTATCAACCGAAGTTCGGCTCTACTTCTCTTCAGCTCCTCTCCAATATTTCTTTCGTTTATTTTTCGCCAGATGGTTCCACAGTGAATACCTCTATAATTATTACAGCTTCCTGCATCTCCTTACCTTTTATATATCGGTATTATCATTGCTTTGCCCACCTTTCCGGCACCATTTCCTCTCTCCAAATATTGTTCATCAAACTTGTGATTCTCCTCTAGCTCTCTCCTACCTCCACCACAATCCAAGAACTCCATCCTCTAATGGGCTTTTACCCTCTTATCCTTTTTATAGCCTCCTCCATATTATATACCGTTATCTCTCCGCTCCTCCTCCTTATCTCCTCCCTCGTACTGTCTGCCACTTTCCTCTTATCTTGTATTCACTTTAGCAGATCCTTCATAGTATTCCGGTCCATCTATCATTTTTGTTCCGGTTCACAAGAATCTCTTCCGTTTCTATCTTTATATATTTTATCGGTTACGGTTTTTGGTTTTCTATAAGCCTTCGCCATCTTAACATACTTTTTTCTATCCCTTCCTACGGCATTTTTCCCTTCCTTCTCTCGTCTCCCCTTTTTTGCCTCCTCTTTATTCTCTCTGGCTCATTCCTTGCCTGTACATATTCCTCCCTTGCTTGGCGATGTTTCTTTATCACGCACTCTCATTTTCCCTGTTTTTTTCTCTAATTGCTTTTTTCACTCTTGCGTATCCACCGATGGTGTATGTCTCTTCTAGTACCTCCTACCATCTTTACCAAGAGTTTTCTCTGCCACTTCCTGATGAAATCTGCAAGTTGCGTGTTCTTCTCCATCATTGGGTTTCCGTGCTTATCCAGTTCTTAATTTTCATCTGCGTTTTTTTGTTACTTCCAAACTTTCCACTCTGATCATGCCCTCTTCTACTCATTTACTCTTCCCTCCCCTTTTCTTCATGTCCGCCACACCAGTATATGATCCGATCGGACACTTCCGAATACCTTTTATTCTTCACCATCTCTTTATCGGAGACTGATCTTGTAGTAATCACCGATTTTTGATTCGAAATTGTTGCGTTACCTGATCCATCTATACCTCGTAAAGATGTGAGACTCCTATGCTTGAAAAACGTGTTTAATTATTTTTAATCGTTTCTCACACAAAATCAATTTCAAATATCCTTTCCCTCCATGTTTCTTGTATACCTCTACCAAATGGTCCCAATATCTTCCATCTCTCTTTGCTTTCCTCTCTAGCGTTGAAAATCTCCATCACAAGACCTCTCCCCTTCCTCCTCATCCCACCTCTTCCTCCATCAATTCCATAACTCTAGTTTTTTCCTCTCTGAGTGCCCTGTTGTGGTGCATATACTTGGAATATTCTATATTTTATCCGGCCTATCATCAATACGCACATCATCGACCTCTCATTTATAAATTTTACTCTTTGTATACATGGTGACAGTCTTGGTCCCACTATAATTTGTATATATTCTTTTTCCCGTAAGTACGGATCAAGAAGGGAGTGCAGGGGGGTGGGAATCTTTGAGAGAAATTTCCGTGTCACACACCTCATTCTTATCTCCGCCAAGCGCAAATATCTATATTCCTCTCCTTCATGATATTTATTATCTCCTCTTTTAAGAGGCATTTTATCTCTTAAAAATTATTTATGGATTTATTATATATATAATATGTAGACCCAAATAACAAAGCATAAATATATATATATATTATAATGGTATTTTTTTATATGCAGAATACTAAATAATACATATATAAATATAGTTTTATTTTCCTTTTTTTTCTTTTTTCTTTTTTGCAGTCGTTGTCTGCGCGTTCTAGCCACCTAGGGCCGCCCTCATATTCTGCCGCCCTAGGCATTTGCCTAGTTTGCCTAGCGGTTAAGAGGGCTCTGGCGAACCTAACAGCAATTACTCACGTGGACGCAGATGTGGGTCTTAAAGAGAAAAAGATTGAATACAACAGGAAAAACAGATGAAGGCAAGAAATTTCACAGAACAGATGTGGCTGGAAAGAAGAAGTTACCACAACGACCGAGCCTTGAATTTCCAATACTCCCACAATATTCGGTGCGAAAGCAAGGATACCTTTTTATGCTACGGGGCGGCGCTGGTGGAGGATTGAAGAGAGGTCACTCCTTCGAGCACGCTGTCTGTTTTTGCAAGTATCCTGATAGAAAGGGATAGTGCGCCAATGGTCACGTCATTGCATAGAAACAATGGATGGTCGAAGGTAATTTAAAGTGGAAGGTTAACCGTTTATATAGTTTCTTAACTAGGTAGCCTTCCAGAAAGAAGGACTGGAACCGGACGTCAGCGCCAGATAAAATTTATTAAACATGATTCCGAGCTTACCCCCTGTTGTCCCGTGCCCCTGCAGACCATATATTTTGTTATATATATATATATATATATAATTATATATTATATATTTATTATTAATATATAGGTATATATATAATTATATAAGTAAAAAAAATAAATATTAATTTCTAGTGATTTAAATTTTAGGCGTATACAATATATATGGGTTCTATATAATATATATATATATATATATAATAATAATATATAATATAATATTATATATAATGTAATAAGTATATTATTATTATATATATATATATATATATTACTATAGAGTATGTATATATATATTTAGATATATATTATATATAGTATAAATATAATAAATATAATATATATATAAAGCTTTCGTTATATATATAATATATATATATATATAATAATATATATATATATATAATATATATATAGTATAATATATATTTAATATATTATTTATATTATATATATATATTAATATATTATATATATATATAGTATATATATATATTATATATTATATATATTATATATTTTATTATATATTATTTTATATTTATAGTATTTTATAATTATTATTTATAATATATATATTCAGATATAAATAGCTAATATATAATAATAATATATTATAATGTATATATATACTTTATATATAAGGAATAAATTATATATAATTATATAGATAATAATAATTAATATTATACTTAATAAGAAGAAGAAAGAAGAAGAAAAGTGGAATATGAGGATATATCGAGGTAGTTCGGACCAATGAAGATATTATATCGCTTACTTTATAAAAACATATACACCTAATCATGAGTAAATGAGACCGTTTATTTTGTAAAAACCTTTACTCCTAATCAGGAGTTTTAAAGCCTGCGTCTGTGCTCATCTGCGTTAGATGATAATACTTGTGAGAGGTGGTGACACTGTAAAGGAAAAAAAATGCCTAGTTCACGTAATTCTAAAACTTTACTTTAGAAACCTGATTATTTAAATGTTTTGAAATGACTTACATGTCTGGGAAATCTCTCAAACTAGAATACAAATTAATGTTACTTTACATAAAAAATATCCCTCATCACCGCATATCAAAGATGTACAACACAATTTCATATGACAATTATACATATTTAGATTCAAAAATATATATTCTGACATGAACTAATTAATTAAACTAGATTATTATAGTATACTTATATAATATATTAGTATTGATAGTATTAAGTATAATTATATAATATAGTATATATATATACATCGTATATTAAACTAGTTAAGGAAATTAGTCTGCTATATATATATATATATATTAGTTAAGAACAAAGTTAAAATATTTTTATATATATAGTATATGTATAGTATATATATATAACATTAGTATAAATAAAGATATATACAGTATATATAATGTTAATTAAGGTTTTACAGGCAATAAAATTTATATATGAAGTTCACAGGTATCTAATAATCCTATTTTATTTTATTGTGTGTGTCATTTTTTAAACAAAAGTTAAATAAAAAATATGTTAAGGTTCTTTACAATCTACATTTCAAGATATCGCTCATTTGCTCCAACCACACTATAAATATAAATATTTCTACTATGCTCCAACAACGACACAGCTCAAAATTTGTGTTATTTCATGAAAGGTATTTGAAGTTTCAAATTTTTATATAAAATATAAAGCATCCAAAACAAGAATAACGTTTTCTCGTTTCTCGTGGGCAGATTTGAAAGTTGTCATATGTTTCTTGTATAGTTACAAGTACACATCATTGCTATTTGCTCTGTAGTATTAATTCTAGGCAGTTTTTAAATTATATCGTTCTTGCAGCAAATGAACGAATTTATTTATCTTTATTTAATTTTACTTTGGATGCAAATTTTTGGTTTAATGAAAAGTGACTTAATTATATCTACGGTCCATGCATCTGGACGATCAGAGAGGTTCCGATGCATCTGCTATATCTCCGGAACACGAGGAAACCATTACTCCAGGTTCCCAATTACTTCTATATATTGAGCTTGGGTTCATTGGAGGTTGATTCTGCTTTTCATTTTTATGGTGAGTATTTAAGAAACTAATTTTTTATTTTATTTTTTTTTCTTAGTCTATAATCTCAAGAATTGTCCATTAATGTTTTATTACATCTCTTACCAATCTCTCTCTCGGGTGAACAACTCTTTTATTCTGTTACAAACTCTTTGAAAATATCACCATGAGATTTGAAATAAAATGTAGACTGTATCCATTGAAATTGCTACACAATTTCAAGATTTATGAATACCGAATAATTTATTTGAAAGCTCTTGAAGATAAGATGATGGTATCGAAACTTCTCAGAGAACAAACTCTTAGAATTTCTTTGCCCATTCTTATTTATTATCAAAAGGCTGTAAAGCTAATAAAAATATCTATAAGATATTTTAAAATATTCAAATTAATAAAAGTAAAAATAACATAAAATACAAAAAATTTTTTCCTTAAGAACGGTAGGGTGTCAATTTGAAACCACCGGGTAAAATTACCCGCCATGAGCTAAAGATAGCACCGCATTTATTGCACGAATATTCAGTAGACTATCGTGTATTAATGGAAAGAGTTATTTAACTATCGAGTCAAAGCACCGCAAAATACATGTTGATCATAAGAGTTCAGGATCAACACTTTACGGTAAGTAGCAGTTAAATTGTCAAACTAAGATATTATTTTATTCATTATTATATTATTATATTAATTAGTTATTTTTTATTATTAGTTATTATCATTATCCCCCAGTCGGTCGCTCACCGTGTAGTGGTTGGGGGGCTCTCTGGATGGAATCTATGTTGGCGGGAGTAGTACGGAATTGAGCACGCCGACCAGCATCGCCCGTGTCAGCGTCTAAGAGCGAACGAGGCCGATCTTTTATTTTTCTTTTTTTTTTTTTTTTTTTTTAATTCCCACCAAAGTCCCCTTTATAATTTTGTTAGTAGGTACCCTCCCCTTTTCCCTATCACGCCCTTGGGCATCTTGGTGCCTCTTCCCGCACGGTGTACAGTCACGGCCCACACTTCCTCCCGTGGGAGATGAGGGATAGCAGATCGAACAACCGGTCATTTACGCTCACCCCTCTGACCGGTCCGCCAATTGTAGGGAACCTGGAAAAGTCTTGCTACATCACATCGAGGAGGCTGTGTTGCACACTGTTGTGTATATCTCGAGACTATACCGCCGAGCATGTAGTGCATGTGTGGTACAGCGGGTGGGTACGCGATGTAACCTACGTAAAGGTTTGGCGAGATCTTGCCGATGCAGCATCCACATCCCACTGCCGCCATATGAACGGGGGTGGGTCGTGTGAGTTGTTGTCGGGGTTCCTGGACTGTGCCCGTGCTATGGAAGAAGGGATTCGCACGCGTAAACTCCGCTATGATATATGATGCATTTCATTGCGTCCATCCGTGTATTTACATTTAGTGTCGCATTTGCTTTACTTTCATTGCTCGATGCTGTTCGATTCCATGGAGATGACGAAGTTTGTGGTAAAAATTTTGTACTGGAAAAGTCTTGTAAATGAAATAACGCAGTTTAAATGAAAGGTGACGGTTAAACAAGTCTAGCATACTGGTCAGCCTCGCCTGCCTGCCTACACAGTTCCCTACTATCTTCTAACCTGGTAGCCGTATGCTGGTGCTTTCCTTCTGCCTGGACGACCTGGAGGGATCCTTCTGCGAAAATTTACCATTCGTCGACCAGCAAACCCGGAACACCTCAGGTGCCCCCACGGCCCGGGCAATCCCGTAAAGGTGCCCCCCGTCAATGAGTCGTAACTCATCTCGTTTACTCCATACGCTGCACCTCCTCCAGGAATTCAGCAGACAGTGATCATTCCCCCTGATAATGTTAGTCGACCTTTACGATGCCATGACCCTCCAAAACTCTTACTCGAGCACAGAACCATTTCCTCTCAGTAGGCACGTCGAAAAAGCCTAAGGGAGTTCGAACGACCCTCCCAGTCCCATTGATGAGGAATGGTCCATTCTCGTAAAAGCTTGCTAACCGAAATCAAAGTTTCCATTCGTACATCCTTCAACGTCTCTTGGAGATGCGCCAATTTTTTTTAAATTCTTGAAATTCTAATAACTTTATATTGCACTGATTCTATTGTTATAAAAAAGAAAGACGAAGACACAGCTGTCATTTGGAAGACAGCTCCATACAGAAAAAGATTCATTCCAGTCAAACTATTTTATATGATTTCCCCCTCGCGGAAACTCCTGACACATCAACCAAATCCCGTTTTATTGCTGACCTTTATATGACCCTATCCACCTATCAAGGTCAAAACATAGGGGTCGGAAAGCTTACAGTGTGCGTACGTTTGTATCGCTCGACCGTCAGACGTGCTCGAAATGCTCAACGCGTTTGGTCATTGCCCGGAAAATACTGTAGGGGACAGAAGACCATATGACCCAAATTCTGCGGAGATGATTAATTTCACACCCATGTGAACAATAGCCCTAACTGGCAGAAACTAGCATAGAGAGACCGGCCAACAGATATATGCATTACCTCTATTCAATGCCCGTTCTATGACTGATAGTTATTGAACACAGGCCGGGTTACTTAGGAGGCTGAGATATAATCAGTATTGAGTCAGGGAGATGCTATTACTTCAATGAAGGATTAAAATATAACAAAGATCAAAATCAATCCTGTACGCCGACATATTGAGCAGGCGTACTCAACGCTCCACGTGTTTAATTCCCAACACACCATAATCTAATCCGGCAACTCCTCTCTAAAAGTTCCGTTGAAACATGCAGCAGGTACTCCGGCACCAGTCTCACTGTATGGCCCCACCGCACCAACCTTCTGAAAGAGCACAAATGCAAGCCTTAGATTCAAAGTATCTTAGCCCGTCCAAAGCGGATTGTGGAGTCAGCGAGTTCAAGAAATTTCCGCTCGACTCACCTCTTCAAAATTAACCCGACTCCCGACTTTCCACCCTTTGACAAATAACCCGCTTCCGACTCCACCTTTGTGAAAAGTCCCGTAGCAGACGTCCGACTTATCCACCTTTTTGTGAAAATGTCCCACTCGACTGGTGGCCGACTCCATCTCTCTGGCAAATGTATATAATATTAGTCATTAATATATATATTACTATAAATAATAGAGTTGTATATTATATAGTATATCTAATAGATATAGTAGATGATATAACATGATATATATAGTAACTAATAGTATTATTAATGAATTAATATATAATTAATACTATAATACGATAATAATAGGATATAAGTATCTATTAACTAATGTACGCACTGTTAGTTATATATATATCTGGACTAAGAGTTGAATAGTGACAAAGTATAGATATAGATAGTATATATAGTATAATATACCATTAAATAGTCTGTATGACTAAGCTAAGGTATAATACTAAAGGAGTAAGATATATGGATACTAGTATAATTATATATATCTATATATACTAGATATCAGCTGAAGTATATACTTTCTATAGGCGATAAATTATAAATATATATATTCTACTATGATTTAGGGGCTATTCAGTACGACCTTTCATTATATCACTTAACATGGGTATTAACTATATGAGGGTTTGTTTGTTACCAAGGCTGTGTTAATGTATAGGTAGTGACTGACTATGGTCTTGGTAAAGAGAGGTATAGGGATTTCTAGATTAACATGTAGTTTCAAGATGAGGCGTAATCTGTAGGTGCGGCTGTGTTGACGATGTGTACTAGTCCGAAAATTGACAATAATGGAGCGAATGAACGTATCTAGAGGTGAGAAGTGGGGTGTCTGGGGAATGCACATAGAGACGTTAGATTGAGAGATGCCAAGTGGATATCGTTTTGAGATTGTTATGGCTCCTAATGGTGGAAGCAGGGATATGGATGATAGTGATTAGGTGTGGTTGAAGGCGAGATGTAGTAATGGTGTTGTGGTGATAGCGCTGGGCAATTGCACCGCGGCTGGGGAATGGACCGAGGAGAAAATTTGATTGATTACGAGCAAAAGGGGGTTTTGAGGGGGGAAAATCTGAGTTAGGAGAGGGGAGAGAAAAGGTGCGATTAATGAGGGAGTGAGATGGCGGGTGTTCTTGTGGAGGGGTAAATGATTGTGGTGGCCCGCACTGGGTTAAGGGATAAACCTACATTGTGCGAGATGCGATAGTGGGGTCGTCCGGAAGCTCTAGGGTGGATTCTTACTGGAGAACGATCCTCTTGCACTAAATAAGGTAAAAGGGGGCGTGAAGGCCTGACGTGTCTTTTCGACTTATCGTCGCATATTATCTGCTCTGACTTTTTCTATTACCTGAGTTGAGGGGTAGGAGGAGGGGTATGTAGAGTTGAGGGGGAGAGGAGGGGTATTAGAGTTGAGGGGTAGAGGAGGGGTATTGTACTTTAGTGTATAGTTATGTAAAGCAACGTCTATGTATGTGTGATTATATATAAGTAGTAATATACACTAGGTATGCAGGTGACGGCTCATATAGTATAGTATGTATTAGCTATTTTATCTTAGTATCATCTAATAAATAGCATGAGTGATTATAATCTACTATTTATATATATTTAGTATAAGCTCACATAGGGTATATTAATACGATGCGTAACTATTGTACTATTATTCCATTCATAAGGGCCAGGGTTCAATTATTGCTTCGGGCTGAGAGCCAAATTGTTTCACCACCCCTCAAGAAGTCATCTGGAAACAAAACCATAAAATTTTTTTTGCCTTTAATTTTTTTTCCCCCCAAAGACGATTTTTTTTTTTGTTGAAAAACCAAACAAAGAGGGGACATTTACAAAACAAGCAGAAGAACTTTAAGCCATACATTACCGTTGTGTCGGCATGTTTTTTTCTGTGTCTGTGTCATCTTTAAGAATTTTCATTTTTTTCAAAATCTTGTTTTTAGTATTGGTGTCTTTTCAACCTTCATACAATTTATCGAAGTGACTTCAAACTGTGAAATAGCATAGGATGGGTCTGCATTACTACATAAAGATCAGAAGAGTGAGAAAATTCGCTGTTCTAGAAGAAACTTTCTCCTCCTTTAGGCTCTTCCTATCAGCTCTTACCCTCAGAGCAGGCCGAAATAATGCCTGTGTGCGACTACTTTTACAGCTCTCTGTCTCCTTCAGAATAACCTAGGTCTTCTCTCAATAAGGGTGCCCAAAACCCATGGCGCCATACTCTAATATTGACTAAAATTTGCTTATTATATTCCAAAGGTGCGATTTATTATACACATAACATGTTGATTCTTTGCTTCCAAAAGCACTGATAGCTTAATTTCAGATTAGCTGGGCTTATACCACCATCTAAGATCGTCTTTTTTGGTCCCAGACTCAAACCATATCCCATGTGCATTCAGTAGTTAAATTATTCTATTTGCGAGTTAACCTAAATGGAAGAACTGCCTTTTTTACTATAAATTAAAAATTTACTTTGGCCACTTATCTGTTGACCTTGCTAAAAGATTTTAATCAAGATATGTTTGAATGCTTAGTATAATCCATCAATTATTCTTATACTAAGGTTAGCATTGGTGATCATTACTTGCCAACGTTAGACAACTTATATATATATATAGTAGATATATAATTATATATCTATATAGTATACTATAAGTCGGGGCTGATAACTAATATACTTATATACTGTATCGCTAGTAGCTGAGGTATATATCATTACTATCTCTATATATATATATATACAGTATTATATAATGTCGTATATATATATATATGGGGCATAGGCAGGCGGGAGGGCAGGGGGAGGGGGATGGGCACTTGCCCTCCTAGAATTTAGCGAAACAAAAAATATGAACTTATATGTTTGCCGACGACGTTGTTTAAAAGGTTTATTAGTAGACAAAACTGAAAAAATCGAGAGAGGCTCGACAGATAATGAAGAAAGTATCTAAGCTAATAATTAGGTATTATGAAACGTTTATACGTTATTTTTGTTTCTAAAGGTTTTACATGTGTGTTTTGGTAGCTTCTATATTGGCTTTGAAATCAACGTAGCTTTGTGATTTCTATACACTGCTCTCTGCCATGTGATTCTTCGCTAGACACTTCTCAGTATGTCCGTATAGCATTTGGGCGTGCTGCCAACGCTGTGTAAATCATTCACGGAAGCCGTACCACGTGAGAGGCGAAGCATGCAGACAACACAGTCAAAAAATGATATTGCAGAAATATAGAAATATTACCCCCACTCTTTGAAGACCATAATTTGTCCGAGCGGAAACCCATGGACTTACCTTCTAAGAGGTAACAGAACCTGCGTGGCGGGAAGTTTTTGAAGACCCTGATTACAGCTGCGAATGGCGATCGGTGATGGTGGAATTGCCGAAAGATCATGATGTTAAGACATGAAGAATCCCGTCTGGGACGTCTCGATGATGTGCAAGAATGGAACTGAGTCAATTTGTGGTGGGAATATCCGATAAAAGACGCGGATGAGTTGCGCGGTTTGCAAATAGTTTTTTTAAAGGTTTTTACGATCTAGGAAACTCGAAAAAATGATTTTGAGAAGAATTTCTGGGGTTGTAAGTGTCCTAGCAATTCTTGAACCTTGCCAAAGAAGATTGCTTTGTTTTTAGGGAAGAAGCGGTTTGAAAGCGAGTCTATGGCGGTTTGGTCAGGGACGATCAGCTGCACAGCCATGTTGGCAGGTATACACAGGGGGTTCAAAAGAAACTGCGGGAAGAAAATATGAAAAAAGGAGTTATAGTTTCACTGTGTATGACGCCGTGTCGGCTTAATTATCTTCGGTCATTAATGACCTAGCATTATTCCACCGGACATTTGAAATCTACCTAAGGATTAGCCCACACGATCAAAACAACTTGGTTTCAGAGACCTCCAACCGTAAAAAAGATAAATACAATTCGCCAACTTCCTAAACTTGGGGGAGAACCGTTGGCTCACAGAAAAACCTATTCCCATAATTGATAAACGATTATTGCAACAGAAACAAATCAAGTCAAGAAGAACGATAGATTTTCATTCTCATGTTGCACTAGGCCCGAGTTCGAGATTATCTTCTTCCGTAATAACCAACTATTTTGCTTTTAGTTGAACCAGTGGCTTCAAAAAATTTATTCAAACAGGAAAAATTATTTACCTTAGAAAAATACAATATTTTCTATATACTGCATATTTACAAAAAAGTATTTACTCTGATCATGTATCCATAGAATTTATGAAGGTTGTCAAGACCAATGCAAAACTCGCTGATGCAAATAATTGCTGATACTGCTTCTTTCGCATCCAATGTTATACTGACGCTGAGTTCTAGTAGAAACTTGCACACCATAGAAAAGTAACAATCTGAAGACAGTAAGAGGGCGAAATTCATGCTGCTTGAAACTTTGTGCTGAATATTTGGCAAGCGTTCTGTGACCTTGTGCCTATTTTGAGCTCAGCTTTCAAATCCTCTTTAGAGTTAGATTTTCACAAAAGTAACGCGTAGCAACGATAGATTTTTTCTCAATCTTGCTATCCGTGTCTTAGTAGGTGCTGCCGTAGGCAGTTTGCCGGAGAAAAATTAAATAATGATTACATTCCTAATCGTGGAAATTCTCCAGCTTCTGAAATTCATACCGAAAACTTCACATTTACAAATGAAAGTCTGAACCCTTGGAGCGGCTGAAAATATACTGAGCTTAGTAGAAGTGCAGAAAGACGTTGGGAACCTTACTGACTTTTAAAGGAAGCCGACCCCGTTTTTTCCTCAAGATCAAAAACCTTGTATATTAATGCAAATGCGTGCTACCGGTTTTCAATCAGATACCATTGGATAGATCCTCTGCACTCTGCTAGATCATTACACACTTGGGCTAAGAAAACAATGGAGAAACGACAGGCTTATGGGCTATGTAGAATGAGTATTCATACAAATCAGTAACTATAAAAAATCAACGAAATGGAAGCAAATGTAATTGCGAAATTCGCTGAAATCCAAGCGTCTAATGCTAGTTTAGTAAATTTAATATTAGCTACCACTGGGGCAGGGAGCTCAGTATAGCCAACGCCACCATAAAATTGACTTTATCGTTCCAAAGTTATGGTATGTTTTGAGGTTTTTACTCATCCCTCATGACACGACATAAAATTGTTTTTAATACAAGGCTGTTTTAGACTTGTTATTTATTTATTTTATAACCGAGTCAATTTTGTATCCGGTGATAATCACACATAAAGTAGCAAATCTTAGCGTGCACAAGATTACGGCGGTCCGGCATCGAAAGGATTAGTCAAAAATCGCACACAGCACACACACATGCGTGACCACCCCAGCTGCACACACAAGCGCCACACAGCATCACACACACAACACGACAACACAACAGCACACACACACACACACACACACACACACACACATCACACGCACGCCTCGAACACAAAATAGGACATTTACACCACACACCACAACCACAACACACACCATCACACCCACACACAACACACACACACACGAGACCAGATTTAGACCACAAACACAACACACACCACACACACACACACACACACACATCTCACAACACACACCGACCACACACACAACACATACGCCACACACACACACACACACAGACAGCAAAGCACACAACAACCCACACAAACACCACCCACAGTCACCACATCACACGCACAAGACAGCACACAATCTCACCACACAACACAACACACACACACACACACACACCACACCAACACAGCACACACACACAACCCACACAACATCACACACCAATCACCACACACACACACTACACACAACACACCACACACAGCCCAACACACACACACACACACACTCCCACACACACACACACACACTGCGCACACACAATACACACACACCACAACACACATTTATGGGGCACGCCTACAGGCACATACACATACCAGATACACATACACATATCAAAGATACGCCCAATCATAGACTTGTTGTGCATAACTTAAAGGTACATTTATATATAACTCTATGATAATAGGTACGTTATAATGTAGGGTAGTTATAGTCATATTATATATCATTTTATATCACTATATAGAATATCATAGATAATGTATAACCTATAATAGTTTCACTCACTTGCCACCCTAAATGACTTTCCTGCCTACGCCATTATTACTATAGTATATATATATATCTATACTATAATTACTATAATATAAATAATAATATATATTATATATAGTATTGTCTATTATATATGTTAATATATGTTAATAATATATATATATAGTATTATAATTATAGTAATTAAAGAGATATAAATCTAATAAATAGTGCTCACGTAGTTCTTTATATACTAACTATTGTATATAAGATATATTTATATATATGTACTAATTATACTATATATATATAAAGTACTAGTATATGGTATGTATATATATAGATTATTCCAGACTAGTAGGTGTGACTGATGTCGCATTTAGTATGTATTGGACCCTAAACCTGAAACTTACAAGTTAAACTCCTTTTCAAAATAAAGTATGAATCCTTGCGAGCGTTTTACAGCAGCGGTTACGTAATGTTTCTTACCCGTTGTTCTCAGCAGTGTATACCCGAGTCCTATGTGGTCAAAGTGTGTTTAGTTCACGTGTTACGCGTAGATTGTTTTTATGCTTCCGCATCGTACCCAAAATGAGACCCTACCATTCATATTTCAACTTAGGAGGAGAGGGGGGAGTGAAAATCCGGCATCGGAACGCTTAGAATCTGGGCTTGTGATGCGAAGGATTGTGGAAGGGATCGTTGAAGGGATGTGTTTCTCGGGTGCGCCGAAATTAAATAATGGTACCAGAGCTCGGAGTGCGAGATGAGCGGCGCTGATAGAATTATATTAGTAGTAGTAAACATCATAACATACATTTCCTGACCGGCCTGGAACCCACTCTTAATTGGAGGAGGGTCCACACTGCTCTACCAGAAAGCGGCACTGCTCTTGGGCGATTGCCACCAGGGTCGAGAAGCGGAGAGTGTAGCGGAGGGGCGAATGTGGGTCCGGGGGGGGGCGTCCGAGGGCAGGGACCACTGAAAGCAGGGATAAAGGGGGGGGCTATGCGTAGGACTCGCCGTCGGGGCGACTACTGGCGGCAGAGGGACCATGCGACGTGGGGGGGCCAGAGAGAAAGTGAGCTGCTGCCATTGTTGTTCTGATTAAGTCAGTCACCGAGACATCTTGTGCTTGATCGGGAGGAAGGGCTACGGGTGTCGAAGGTTGTGAACTCGTGATTTTATTCGCAAAGGATTTGGTGGTGTCCTGATCGTGCTGCCGGGCTAGTTAGATTTCGGGTCCTGCTTCTTGAGACAGGTGAGTTCTTCTGTAAAGAGTGGGGAAGGGAATGTTTGGGATGGGGTGTTTAGTTTTACTGTTTCACTGCTATGAGGGGTCGGGGGCAGCGGGTTTAGTTAGAATTTGTGGTATAATTTAACTTGGCTAAGATGGATGTGCAGTGAGTGGGCCACAGACCTGTTTGGGGTGGAGGGAATGTTGTGTTTGTATGATTGTCATTGAATATGAGCAGCAGTTTTACGCTGTGAGAGGGGGGATTTAGTTCTATGTATGGGCGGGTTGTCGAGAGTATTTGGTGGCATCGGATGGGGTTGGGGTTGAGTGTTTCTGGAAAAGGATTGGTGTTCCACCATCTTCAAGTGCGGTAGGAATAGGGTAAGAATGATGTCTGCGGTCGTGATAAATGCGGATGCGGGGTTGTGTTTAGGTACATGCTGATTTAATGTCTGCTAAGGGCATCCCCGGCTGGTGCTAAGGATGTTTTTGTGTAACATTGTGTTCACTCCATATAATATATATAGGTATATATATATAGTATAGTATAATAGTATAGTACATCGATATAGTTAGGCTATATATATAGGCGTATAAATATAGGTTAGTATAGGGTACCTGGATAGCTGGAGTAACTACTATCTATAATAGTAGTATAGAGCTAATAGAGTATGATTAAATATGATTAGTATATGTATTAGGTATTAGAGCTGAAGATTAGAGAAAAAAATAGTATGTGTAATAGTATTAGTAAGTCAGTATATAAGTATAGATGTATAGTTAATACAGTTTTAGAACTTATCATAACGATATCTAGTCAGGCTGCAATAATCGCTACTGGCATGAGTACTAGAAGGCGCGGAGGAGGAAGATATAATGATGATATACGTACCTACGGAGGAGTGGGGAGGTAGTGCGTAGCGCTAAATGGCATGAATTAGATGAGGGATGGGTATACCGTTAGAGTATGATATTTAGCTAGTAGTGGCGGCGATGAGGTATCACGCCTAAGGTGATTATGCCGTGAGATAGGGGGTGCGATGGGTGGGGCGTGGGGAAGGTAGCCGGACGGTATAAATCGCTACACTGAACTCGTAGCGATCTAAATCTAGCCTCTCTAAAAAATAGGAATTCCGGCGAGCTACCAGGCTCCACCGGGGCGAGGTCGCGGTGCGCGCCGGTGGGCGTCCGCGTGGCTTCATGTTTTCTCTAGTCTGATTTTATAATGCTATAGACAGGCAGAAAGGAGACGCTTGAAGTATTTGCTTTTGATGTATAGTAGCAGTGCAGGTCGAATATGCAGCTTTCTGACACTAGTGGTGCTGAATACTTTATTTCGATGCGCCTCTTCTAATTTTTCAGTGCCAGGCAAGAGAAAGGACATTGTTTTCAGTTATGGGAATCTGTATGAGTGTGCATTAGTTCAAGGATGAAGAAGAAGCCCGGTTGCGAGACCTTTTTTGCTTGAAGCGTCAGTCGAACTGAGCTTTTGTAGAGACTATAACTCTTCAATATCTAGAGCCTTTTCATACTCGATGCCTGGTTCTTGAGGCTTTCTGAAAAGTGACTGTGGGGGGGGGGTATTGACTCTTATTATGATATGTTCAGTGTTACTCTTTTCTTCTTGAACTTCTTCGCAATCGGTGTTTTAATACAGCAAGGGTCACGATTGCAAAAGTGGCAGACTTTAGTTTTTGCTTGTATGATCCTTCATTAAGCTCTCTGTAAGAGAAAGGAAATTATATAAACAGCAGCTAGTATATCATTGTCAACTTGTCAATGACAGAAATTTCTCTTCGTACCTTGGAGGTTTTTTATTTTCCTCTCGTGCAGCCTCTTAATATAGATGGTAATACGCGCTGTGTTGTGGTGAGGTGAGGTGAATTCATTAGAATTATAAGTAATCTTGAAAATGAGCAAGAGCATCTTGGTCACTAAACTTCGAAATTTGCAATCCGATCTCTTGTGATGTGCGGGAGGCCGCAAGTGAGTGAACTTGTATGACGATTGATGTCACCCCCGAGTACATTATTAATACTTTTGTCAGCTAAAAGTTCTGACCTCAACTACTACTATCTCTGAAAGTTACTCCGCTGCTAGCCGAACTGTCTTGAAAAACTTCCGACTCCGATCTCGCGACTCCACGCTCCTCCAAATACCCCGACTCCGATTGCTCTCGACATGTCCACCATGATCTTTTCAAAATTACCGATCGCCTCGACCCGACTGCCACTTCCCTCCAAAACTACCCTGGACTTCACGACTCCGCGACTGGTCGCCGCTGAGCGCCGCCTCCACTGGCCTGACTGACGACTCTGGCCGATTGACAACCGAGGGTGCAAGAGCCACGTGCAGGCCCTCGAATGCTACCGTTAGCCCAGTAGAGTACTGCATCCACAGCGCGTACAATGCGAGAAACTAAGCTAGCTCTCATACAGAATTTGGAAACAGCACCTTCTGCCAAGAACACCTGTCCCATATGCTCACCGCCAATTGTTCCACAAACACACTGCGAAGGAGGACGGTCTCTTTTTGTCCCCTTAAATTCGCTCTCGCACTATTACTAAAACCCTGTAAAGATGTGTGTAAAACAACACAGAAAAGAACGAGTCGCCAAGTAAAAGGAGATTATTCGTTAAATAGTAGAGCAAGGAGCCGACATTCTAAACATTAACACATCATACACCGCATATTAAAAAATGCAACTCAGAAGCAGACCTGTCGCCATAAGAGTTCCTAGCTTCTGAGACAGAATGCGGAGCTATAATAAGACTGTACCACAAGCAATCACATAATGAACACCTCACCAACGCAACGTCATCTAGATAGTCGCTAGGAAGACAGTTTTTAGTGTCGCTACAGCTGAGTTCGTCTATAATTCTGGCTGCCCGAGTTTCCTTTAATCCAGATCCTCTCGTAACGGATCTACCTAAAGGATGGCCCGTGCAGAAAGATGAAGTGCGTGGGAATGAATATCGCGGTCCCCAAATGGAGCTTGTGCGAATGACGCACCTCTCTCTTTCTAACATGCTTCCTGCACTTGCCGATGAAGGGGTGCAATGAACTGTGAGCATGGACCTGGTAAACGTCGCGCGGAAAAGAACGCGCTACTACAACGTTGCTGGGTCTGACGGACGGCGAGGATCCAGGTGATGGAGGCTAGCCCAGGAGTCCCGGGGCGATCTGCGTCCAACTCAAGTACTATCCCAGTTGTCCAAATCACGGCCGCGCATGGATTTAAGTACTGAAAATTCTTCACAGAATCCAGACTTGCAATTCATGTCGAACTCGGCATATTCGGGAACTCGCTGTCGTAAACTGCCCAGTACATTCCTTCAAGAAAGACAATAGACCGCTTCTGGATACAGGCTCTCCTTCACATGTATCCATTGGAACAACGTCTATGCCTCGGCTCCCGAATTGTCTGAAATCTGCTTGGCCAAGGCGGCATTCTGCCAAAGCTGCTCTCACTAAATAAATATAGAGCATAGAATGCCGGCTATTACCAAACCACAACGCCATAACCAGGTTGATTCGGTGAAATTCAACTGTTCTCGCATATCATGTTGAATGCTGCTTTCACCAAAATACATCTGAAACCCTTCCCCTAACAGACGTCATATCAACGCTAACGAAACAGTCTTCTGGTGTGATGACTACCCTGGCCCCCCAGGTTTTGTTTCGCCCCCCTTCCGCCGAGAACCCACGTCTGCAACATGCCCGGTCTCAATGCCGAACCACCCTCTAACATTGACGCGGACCGCGCCATGTCACATAGGAAGATCAATTGTCTCTGAATAGACCACCCATCCAGTAAATATTTATAGTGATTAATCTCATCCATGACGAAGTACATGATTCTGTCATGGAATTGTCGGTGGATATTTACTCTAGATATTCGACAGAACTGATGTTTCATGCGGGGCTAGATTAAACCTATATACACCAAAGTAGTAGAATATGTTTGCAACGAACGTACCGACTAATGGTCAGTGGGACTTTCCTTCACACCAATCGTGCATATAAAATCGCGTGCGTTCAACCCGGGCTCTATAGAGAACAGGTGAGTGCGCAAGTTGATCAAAGGGAGGGCAGGGGATACTGACAATTCGACAAGAGGTCTAGGCGGCCACGTAGGCGCCCCGGCAGTCGGGGCGTCCTGCAACCAAAACGTTAGGCAGTAGGCGGCAAGAGGGTCTGGACTTCGTATGCCATCCGGAGCCTTACTGACGCCTGTGTGCACATCGGGTCTACTTTTGAGCGGTCGAAGTAGTGACACTTTACTAGGTCGACGTCGTAGCAGATTGGTTTTTTAACGACGGCTCCTGCGTGCCGGGTGTGTCTACGGTGGAGGGGGGGGGCGGCGGGGGCTAGGGCTGACTTGCGAAGCTCCGCCACCGGCCGTTTATGGTGGGGAGGATGCACCTGTCATTTATCGTAGAGTACCAAAGATCACTAAATAAGTCTCTCGTAGAGAGGCGCGCGTCTTTGTCCCTGGAGCCTTAACACAGAGCTTCAACGCTGATATGAACGTTATAGATATCAAGCACACTTTGTCTTGTATCGACATTATCCTTTTGCTCCCCATGCGTGTGAGTGTGTATGTGACGTGCCGGTGGAGAGTTGTACGTTGCGGGGCGAGGAATGAGCGCTGGGGCGAACGGTTAGCGCTTGAAACGACTTGCTTCCAAGCCGAATTGCCAAGAAACCCAAGCGCGCATGAGCTGACGTGTGTAGGATGCGATGCGAAGTGCTCCGTTTGGTTATCAAGGGCGATCGAGCTTAGTAACCCCGAGCTGTATCGCCTTTGTAATAAAGCGATGCGTGCGAGCTGGTTGAACTGAGGTGCGGTTGTCATCGTGGGTATCCAGAATAGCTAGTAATTATCGAGCAGGCGAGAGGCGTTGGGGCGATGTGCGCACAGTTCTTGCACTACGTACGCGGTCGGCAACCCCTTGAGGTGGTCCAACGAGGTGCGCACAAAGCCAACGTCCGAAGAGACAAGAACGAAACTCCTAACAGGCCATGACAAAAGACGCGTACTACCGTGGGGGGACGCGGAGGGCGAGGAAGGTTGGGAGGTGGTGTGAGAGCTGGCGCTCGCCAGCGAGATCCTAGAGCCGACTGTTATATCGTACAAAGGCGTTATACATAGTTTTCGAGAACATTGACATATCGGACTGTTAACTGCTCCAACTGCGCCTTCGGCCCTGTAGTGTGGAGAAGTTACCAGAAAATATCGAGGTCGTCGCTCCAGGTGGGCACTCTTCACGCCGCGGAGGTGCTGTTCTGTTATGAGCCTTGAAATATAGCTCTGATAGCGATTTCAGCTCACGGCGTGGTAGCCGAGGAATGCTTAGCGTTTAGGCTCATTGCCAGTAGCATTTCCGAGTTTCAGTCACATCCGTCGAGCAGCTGAAGCACTCGGCAGACGAAACTGAGAACTCGATCAGCAGCACGGAAGGCCAGACTTTTCAACACGGCGAAAGGCAGAAGAGTCTTATTTATCTTCTATTTTTTATCATATTTTCTTCTTGTTTTTTATTTCTATTCTTCTATTGTCTATATTTTCTTCTCTTGTTATTTTGTGTTATATTTATTTCTTTATTGTTTTGTCTTTTCTTTTTTTTGTTATTCTTATTGTTATTTTATTATTTTTTTATATCTCATTCATTTTGTTTCTTTCTTTTTTGTCGTCTTTTTTTTCTATTCCTCTTTTTTTGTTCTCTCTTTATCTATTTTTTTTTTGGTGGGCTGTGATGTTTATATATTATATTGAATATATTAACATTTATTCTCGATTCTTTCTTTTTCCATCTGTATTTGGACTATCAGTCTTTTTTGTATATGTCTATCCCCTAATTATATCTTGGATAATAGTATTTCGAATGTGGCTGCCAAGTTCTATTTATGACCATCATTATTGCCATGCTGTTGTTGTCTCATTTTCTTCCTGTTGTGTTTTTTTTTCCTGTAATTTTTTAAGCGGAACGTAAAATTGGTTCGTGGTTCCTGCTTACTTGGTTCCTGTTGCTTGGTGAGCTTCGTCATGTGTTCTCATCTTTCTTCAATTTTGGTTTACTATTTTCTCGCGATATATAATTCGCCTCGAGCTGCGTCTTGTTGTGGCGGTCCTCGTGGTTAAAATCTATTGACTCATGACTTCGATGTATAGCCTTCTCACTGGTGGTTATGGTCGTTGGTGGTTTTTGACCTTGATAAATGTCTTATCCGACATTAGCGTGTGGAGAGAGGTGGGGTTCTCCTTAACTTGCCTTCGTCTTGCGGTGTGTCCGTCGACAACTCCTCTCTTTGTATTCAATATGCCTTTTATTTTCTATGCAAACTATTATTCTTCGTGGTGCTTCTTTTTCTTTTATTTTTTCTGTCTATCGCGCATTCTGATTTTCTTCTGTGTATGAAGGCGTTCCCAGGGCAAGGATTTTAAGGGTAACACATCCCTTTGGAGGTGTTAATGAAGTATCTTGTTTTACTCTCTATTCGCAGCACTGTCAATTTTTCTCTAGTATGGGGTTGATGACTTAGCAATTATACAGTACGACCAGCTTCCTTTCTCGAACGGCAACTTCAACTAGCTATTGAAAATATCTTCACAGTGGGGCTAGCTCCATTGTTTTCTTCCGCGCACCAAGCAACCCAGCAGTGGCTTTGTTTAAGAAAAAAGGAATTCGAGAACTGTGCCACCCGTTCTTGCGGACTCGCGAAACCTGAAACGTTATATATGGGTGGTCGGCCATCGTGTAACTTCACAAGGTCCGAATGTTCAGGCTCAGTCTAGAGTTCAAACTTAACAATGGCACCGCATATTACACACCTACAACAACACTTTCATCCCGCACCCTTTACCTGATTAACGTCATCATCTCACCCTCAGAAGATCTTGGGGTGCTGATCGCCAATCCCTTTTACGTCTTTAAGTAGCCCTAATCCGATCGATAAACTGGATTATTGGCTGTGCAATATAGTGGTCAGCGCCACAACATCTCTACATGGCCTGTATAGGAGTCCCATGCCAAGTATCCGAAAGCGATCCGTAATGCTCCACTGGTCAACTATTCGAATCGTCCCCAGGTGAGCTTCGGAAAGTTGACATCCCAATGTGATGCCCCACTCTCTCGTTCGAAGGAATACATATGTGTGACCGTTATCTTGCTTTTCAAACCCCAATACGCGATCCTCTCCTGGAAGCCGACCCTAGTGGGCCTCAATCGGCGGCGCAGGCTGTCGGCTGGGCTGAGCCGGCGGACCGAGGCGACGGACGGCCGGCGGATGTGCCAGCACAGGAGGTGACCGGTGTACGATGTCAGACATCCTATTACTGGGCCATATGTGATCCTGGCAGTGACGTACGGTCTCATACCACTTTAAATTTCCTCAACAATCCCTTTTAAAGGGGCTAGCCCTTTTTCTTTTACGAAGGGTACAACACCTTGGCTATTTCCCTCTCTCTACCGGGTATGGTGCTTTGCTTACTGACATCTCGTCTCCAATCTAGCGCATCGCTGACTGCCATCTGTTAAAGGAGCACTCATGGGCTGTCGTCACGCCGGCAGTTCACGACGTAAACATTACTCCGTGTTTAACTGGAAGGCGGCTCTAAAATTAGGGAACATTGTGGGCGCTTCTGCTGTCTTTCCTGGACCGCGAACTCGCGTCTGGCCCATAGCCTACCCCTATGCTGATCATTTCTTAACCAGGCAAGAGTTAACAGCTATAGCATGATCTGCCCGTTGTGTCTCGAATTCTGTATCCTTAATCCAAGATCAACAAACTCACATGTCGTTATTCAGAGTTCGCTACGCGCGCTACAAGGCGCTTGAAAGACCGCCTCGTCAAGTAAAACGCAATGGTAATCAGCTGCTCAGCAACATTTGCTTCGACTGTCTCCTCACCGCTGAAGGAACAAATTATTTTAATATATATACCTCCCTTCCTGCATGTAGGGGTAACTGGCTAAGAAATGCGCTGACGAGAGGCCAAAATGGCCTGCCTCCCTCTTCTCGGAGCTCTGTTCCAGGTACCTCCGGCGATGCGCATTTCGACAAGGCCCCGCCTCCCATAACTGATTACTATCCTGCTCTCCGACGCTTTCATCTTGGTGGCAAGAGTTGCTGGACGAGTCGGCGGGGGCAAGGGAACAACTCAGAAACATAAAGTGCCGAACATCGGTGGTGGGTCTTCCTCCCACAGACGAAGCGCTTACATGAGGTTGATACTTCACGCCTGCCAGTATTGCCAACTAATATCACTCACAGGTCATTATATGGTCACGAGACCCCTCTCGCCATTTGCAAGATTTGCCGCTGCCACACCCCGCGCAGTCTGTTCTATCCATATCTCCATTGAGTGTTCCATCTGACCCTATTCGCGTGTCGGTTATTTTCTGAGGGAGGGCGGGTCATGGAACACAGGTTGCTAGAAAAGACTTATCCGCATAGTCTGATTCTGAGATCCTCGCCCACTTTAGCGAGTATTATTTTTCTTTTATCTTCAGGAGTGAATATTCTTTAAATGCATTTTGATTTTCGTTATGAAAAACGAAGCTCACACAAATGCTCACCTACAATGTTATATTTTAGATCGATTTATTTTGACTGACTGAATATTCCTTTCACCAATGTATTTACTGAACATGTAACAATTTATGAACAGGGCCTCCATGGTGCTGGATTTTTTAGCCAGTGGGGCGCGGGCTTCATTGTGAGCGTGGTGGGCCTGTACACATAAACTTCAAAAAAAAAAATTATTATCATTATTATTATTATTAATTGATTTATTATTATTATTTAGGAGGTATATTATTATGATTGTCATTCGTCTTCTGTGTAAGGGCTTAACCTGTTGTAGTGTTACTGGCGGACTAGCCTGCCTCTTGTTTGCGTGCAGTGTGGTCCTGTATACTCAAAAAAAAAAAAAAATTATTTTGTTATTTTCGCAAAGCTATCTGAGCATTTGGATTATCTGAAAATCAAACTCTACGCAAACTATTCATACATGATAATCCGGAATATAATTCCTTTGTTTCCAATCGTTTCCATTTTTTTATTGGATATTATCTTAAAAATGGTGGTAGCACATTGGAACTTGAGGTTTTATGGAGTATATGAGAAGTTTTCAGTCTCAGCTCTTCGATTCTATCATGGCTTTCTTTACTTCTCTCTAATTTCTCCCATTTTGCACAATATCAGTACTTGTGAGACTTCTTCCTTTGACCTCCATAATGTTCTCTGTTGTTACTAATATATAAGTCACGCGTTCTATGTCTCGTCTCTCTCTCTCTCTCTATCATAATTTCTGCCTTCACCTCTACAGACAAAGTTTTCGTTTCTATTATTGTTAACCTGAATCAGTCATGATTAGTCATGCCG
>JABUQX010129041.1:10000-17500 GCA_015478945.1 Trachelipus rathkii | reverse complement strand
AAACAAACCAATTCTTCTACCAAAACATAGGCTGGGTTTCCCTTTCCTTGCAGTTTTAGATTCAGCTCATTTAATTTCGCTGTGATATCCACCATAAAGTAAAATTTTTGCAACCATTTGTCGTTCTCTAATTCAGGGTGATTAATGCCTTTTTCATTTAGGAATGTATTTATTTCATTCAAGCACAAAGCAAAACGTTTCAACACCTTACCTTTGGAAAGCCATCGCACTTTATTGTGAAGAAGGAGGTCGGAATACTGAGTCTCCATTTCGTTTAAGAATTCTTTAAACTGACGATGGTAGAGTGCTTTTGACAAGATGCTGTTAACAATCTTGATTACCAAATTCATGACCTCAACTATTTCGGCCGGAAATGTTTGGGCACAAAGCGCTTCTTGGTGTATTATGCAGTGAAACGTAAGAATTTCGTGGTTTATTTTGCTCTGAAGAATCGTTGTTGCCCCTTTATTTTTTCCTGTCATACTTCTGGCTCCATCAGTTGCTATTGAAACGATTTTATTTAAATCGATCTTATTGTCTTCAAGGCATTTTTGCACGGCATTCGCTATATCTTCCCCTCTAGTTTGTCCCGAGAGCGGTAGCAATCCTAGAAGTTCTTCTTTTGGACCTTGGGAAGACATATACCTGACAAAAAGGGCAACTTGTGCCGTGTCTTTTATGTCGCAAGACTCATCTATAGCAAGTGATAAGGCAGAAGAAAGTTGAATATCTTCCACCTGCAAATATGTTACATTTGAAGACATTTTAGCTATTCTATCTTGTACTGTTTTAGCGGATAGTGGCAAATCTTTGATTTTTTTCAAGATTTCTGGTTTGTTTTTGAAATCACGAAACAGTTCTTCAGATGCACGTATGAAGCAATCTTTGACATACTCACCATCTGTGAATGGTTTGCCTTTTTTTGCAATTTCTAGTGATACCGCGAAGCTTGCCAGATTAACATTACTTGTAGATTGCGTCCAGTTACTTAACATGGAACTTGATTGCTGTTTTTGTTTTTGGAGCTCGTCGACAGCTTTTTTTCGTTCTTCGTCGGCTGGATATTTACTAGCAAACTGAGTATGTTTTTTAGTGAAGTGTCTCTCTAAATTTGATTTCTTATTGTGTGCTAGTTTTTCGTGGCAAATGAGACAAGTCGGAAGGCCATCTGAGTTGCATATGAAAGCGAACGACTCCGTCCAATCCCGATTGAATTCTCGATGCTCTTCTTCAGTTCTTCTCTTTTTTTTGTAGATGCCATGCTTGCGGTGAAGCTGTAATAAAGAATTTTTAAAATTATTATTTAGGTATCCAAAACAGCAGATGACAAGTTTTGCAATTATTTACTAAGTCTTAGTACACATCCAAAGAGCCGCACAGGCTCGCGAGCCAGGTTGCCATCCCGGTTTTAGACACAATTAGCAACTTTAGTGTCCCCGGAAGGATACAATGAAAAACATTTTCCTCCCTATATATATATTTAAAAAAAGAAACATATAGATAAATATATATATATATATATATATAATATATATATATATATATATATATATATATATATATATATATATATATATATATATATATATATATATATATATATATGTAAAAATTATAATTTTTATTTTTGAGCTTCACAAACTTTCACATCGCAAATCGGCTAATTCTATCGCTAATAATTTTTTCCACTTTTGAAATCTGGTAACAGTCCGCTATTTATTGGTAGTTAAAAACATAATTTCCAATAAAATTACCTTCCAATTTATATATTTATTTAATTTTTATATTTTAGTGTTATTTTTATATATAACAGTTAACAAGTTTAAAAACAATGGGTTATATATATATATATATATATATATATATATAGTATATAGAGGCATATATATATATATATATATATATAGCAGTATATATATATATATATATATATATATATATATATATATAGGTATATATATATATATAAATATATATATATATATATAAATTTTTATATATATATATAGTTTTTATAAATATATATAGATATACATATATATATATATATATATATATATATATATATATATATATATATATATATATAGTTACAAAGTATATATATATATAGTTTATATATATATATATATATATATATATATATATATATATATATATATATATATATATATATATATATATATATATATATATAACCTAATTGTAATTACCAATTTAGCCATTGTCCTCCTCCTCCCCTCCTCCTCCCTCCTCCTCCTTCTCCCTCCTCCTCCTCTTCCTCCTCCTCCTCCTTCTCCTCCTGGCACAAGCACTAAATTGAAGAGGTGTATACTTCCATTCACAAACACCAGGCTTCTAAAGTTCTTCAACAGTCAGGAAATTACTTTTATCCTGAGAACAGAGCCCAAGCTGAACAACTGCATTGTGCCACAGTAGGGACACAGAGGTTAAATTTGATAAGGAGGTCTAACAGCCTCTAAAGCGCTGAACACATCCACATACAGAGGGGTGGAAGTCCTCACTTTCAGCTTGTTCCAGCCCCCTAGAGGCTTAGAATTCACAGAATTGCGAATTGAAATGACTTAAATTAGAAGTGATTTAGGTACATTCCGCTGCGTAATTCCACAACTTTTTTTCTCAAATTATTTTACGTTTTCCTACCTGAATTTTCTTGAACAAAGTCTAGTGTTCATAGAATTGAGGAATTGCGATTTAAATTAGAATGCCCATCTTTCTGAGTGAGAGAGAGTATATGGTGAAGATATATATATATATATAGCAGTATATATATATATATATATATATATATATATATATATATATGTTATATATATATATATAAAGTATATGTATATATATATATATATATATATATATATATATATATATATATATATATATATATATATATATATATATATATATATATATATATATATATTTGCGGCTTCAGGGGTAGGCAGAGTAGGCAACGCCTACTTGCCTTTTTAGTGAACCCAAAATATTAAAAAGCTGTAAAGCATATAATATATGATATGTATATATGATAAGGTGTATATGTATGTATAAAAGAAGTGTAGCATATATATATATATATATATATATATATATGTGTATATATATAAGTGATATATATATATAATATATATATATATGGTTATATATGTGTATATATATGTATATATATAAGTAATATGTATATATATATATAATATATGTTATATATATATAATTTGTTCCGTTGGTTTGAGCGGCCTCTCAAATTTAAACTCGATTTCCTTTTTTAATATTAACTATCAGCGGGAACTATTACATTTCCGAGTTAAAAAAATAATTCCGTTTTCTTTAGCTCTAGGCAACTCTGTATTTGCCTTCTGACTCTTGTAGCAGTCATTTTTTTTAAATCCCAATTTAAATTACATTAGCAAGAAATAATAATAATATAATAATATTAATTAACTAATTAATTAATTTTATGCTAACTTGATCATCTCTTATACCGACTTATTTAATTTATTATTTCATAAAAAAATCATTGACTCATTCTTGCAATCAGAGTCTGCCAGACTCACTTGATGAGTCAGTCTTCTAGGCTACCTATAAATTTGCCTCGGCAGACAAGTTGTATTTTGCTGTTATTAGTGGGATGTATCTGTGTGGAGTTAGTAATACGTTTCTTTCATAAATATTAATTTGGCTAATGATTTTGTGCTTTTAATAAAATAGAGCTGTTAGTTTGCAAAATACTGGTTTATTGGATTCATACTGATTTGGGGTTTTTATTAAAATTGCTAAATTTTTCCCTGAGTGCTGTAGGCCATATAAAATTCAAACATAAAGAATACATGGCGCGCTGGCTAGCAAAGCCCAGTTATCTTAAGTAAGCTTCGTCTCAGCCAGCAACGATCTTCATATACAACATAATGTGTTTTACTGCAAAAATAACAATAATTCATGGAGATACGAGTAAGGGTGATATATATGTATGGTGATGAGGCATATAGAGGGTAAATAAGGAAATAATATATAAGAAATATATATAAGTATATAAGATATAGATATATATTTATATATATATATATAAAATGAATATATATATATTTATATATATATATATAAAATATATATATATATAATATATAAGAAAAAAGATATGAGAAATATAAAATATGGCAAGAGATATATATAACCCATATGAATTAAAATACATAGTATGAATAATAAGTTTCTAGATTGAATTGACATTTTTCTCGTAATCCAAACGTATGTTCTATAGAGTGAATTATTTAATTGCTCTATTGCCAATAGCCAGTCAGTGAGCATTCTATATAAGCACTAGCAATAAACGAAATTGGTAAATAAACTCTTAACAGAGACATGAAACATAAATTAAATTATCTCAATTAATAAATAAATATCCCAATCACATAATTATTAAGGCATTTAAAAAGGAAAATCAAAAAATTTATTCCACAGCACAAAAAAGTACACAGAAAAAAAATATATATCAAGTTGACATAAAATTTTCCATCAACGCCTGTGGTTCCTCCTCAGGAGCGAAAATTTTAGCACGTTTTAAACATCAATGATATAATTTTTTACATCATCAATATATAATATTTTATTTCTTGCCAACATACTGTATAACGCCAAAGCAAATGTTAAATTTCACTTAAATAAGTTAAATAAAATTTCTCATATATATATATATATATATATATATATATATATATATATATATATATATATATATATATATATATATATATATATATATATATATATATATATATATATATATAAAATATATACAAAAATATATATTTTTTTGTATATATATTTTAAAACGGCCTTGGGGTATTAAGACACTAGTATTTGCCATTGACTAATAAAACTTGTTATTAATTCACATAGTAACTAAAGTAACTCAGTATGAGTTAAAGCCTAAAAATATATAAACACATATAATATAAAAATTTTAATTATAGTTTTTTCATTATTAAATTATAAAATTATTGTAAAATATTAAAAAGGAAAATAAAATAAAATGTCTTATGGGTAACTATTTTAAACAATACAGACTTTGACACAAACAATTTCATAGCATTGCGTTTCGATGTAAAGTATATCATATGCGATGTAATGTATATTATATGAAGTAGTTTGATTAAAATTAAATCATTCGACCGCGTATCAATATTTTCCACGCGATATGAAGTAGTTCCTTCCAATTTCAGTTATTTATTAATATTAAATTCAGAAGTTTCGTTAAAGATTAAAATCTAATTTAAAAATTATCATTAGCAATTTACACAAGGTTTTTAAGGAATAATATCAGGTCAAACTAAATTAATTTGCGAAATAATAATTCATGATTGGGTCAATGAGTGATAGAAATATGGATTTTGATATAAAAAAAATTTTCTGTGTACATCAAAAAAAACTTTTTTACCCATACCCCACATAGACATAAAATATCTTCAAAATTTTATACCGAAAACATAACTTAATCCCGTCTAATAACATCATTCCAAAAGTTTTCAGACCCCAAAGCCCTAATTTAACCCCTTCCCTTTAGAGATTATAAAATCCCATGCACAACCAGTCTAATATATATGAAACAACTGACCACAACACTGTAGAAGATTATACCAACATAGTAACGCGAATGCAGGTATTAACCTGAAAACTCAGCCCACCCAACACAGGCTGCAAGAGAACAATCATCATATAAATCCTAACAAAGCAATACAAAAACACATCACCAACACCAATAAAAGAAAAGAAGGAAGCCTTCTGCATGAAGGCCAATAATGGCCCCAATTGCAACCAGTGCTCTGGGAGAACCAAGATTTACAGCACAAAACTGGCTGGTGTAATACATGGTCTTTCTACAAAGTTTATCAGACAACCAGCTGAAGAGTAAACCCTTCAAAACTGCAAGAACATTATTCTGTTTCACTACCGGAGTGCCTTACATATGAAAAACTATTCCTAGGCCAATTTTTTAGCCTGTTGGAAAATTCTAATAGTTTTTAAAAATATGTGTAAGGTGTAATTTCACAGCATTACTAAATCTAGGTAACATAAATTATAGATATAAGAAGAGTTTATATCTCAAGCTTATTAATAAAATACTATATATATATATATATATATATATATATATATATATATATATATATATATATATATAAATAAATATATATATATATATATATATATATATATATATATATATATATATATATATATATATATATATATATAAAAATAATAAAATTTTTATAGTTTACAAGTCTACACTCAATATGAACATCAAAAGGTGTTCAGTAATGACCAATAAATTTAAGATTTTAATAATTTAATGTTCATGTTTTTTTACGAAATTAAAAATAATCTTTAATAAATCAGAAATAATAATAAAAATATAAATAAAAAGTATTAAAATCCCTGGTTTTATAAACCTCTAAAAATATATTTTAAATTTATTAGCTCTCATAATTAATATAATTTATTTATAAAAAAGAACAAAACTCATTGTAAATATATATTTTTATTTTAAAAAAAATTGAATAAATTAATATCTTAATTTAAATTATAACTTCCTGTTTTGCTTTAATTTTATTTAATTTATATATATGCAAATTAAGGTAATAAAGTCAAAATTAAAAATGGAAAAAGTAAATGGGATCTTGACTTCTTTTCTGAATTTTTTTTGGTAACTACAGATAAAAAGAAGAGAAAATCTCTCTCTCTCTCTCTCTCTCTCTCTCTCTCTCTTCTCTCTCTCTCTCTAGCTATCTATATATACATATATATATGTATGAATAGCATATATATATATATATATATATACATATATATATATATTATATATAAATATATCTATAAAATACATATATAAAAACATATATGAAATATATATATATATATATATATATATATATATATATATATATATATATATATATATATATATACATATGTTTTATATATATATTTATTTATATATATATATATATATATTTATATATATATATATATATATATATAAGATATATATATATATATAAATATATATATATATATAAATATATATATATATATATATATATATATATATATATATATATATATATATTTATCATGGCCATATAGGGGGCTCGGCTCGAGCCCCCTAAAATATATTTGAGAGGGTTGGTAGATAGATTTGGCCGGTGTGTAAAAGGAGGGGGTTTGAAGTAAATGTAAATATGAGTAAGGTTATGGTAGTGAGTGAGGAGAGTCAGCGGTTTGAAGTTATGTTAGATGATGATCAACTGAAACAAGTATCTGAGTTTAAATGTTTAGGATATATGTTGGATGAAAGGGAAGCGGATGATGTAGAATGTAGCTGGAAAGTTGTGAATGATTGGAAGGTAGTCGGTGCAATTAAATCCTTGGTGAATGTAAATGTAACTTTAAAAGTAAGTTTCGGTTGCGCTAGGATTTTGC
>JABUQX010129041.1:0-5000 GCA_015478945.1 Trachelipus rathkii | reverse complement strand
TCTCGTCTTCTCTCTCTTCCTCTACCTCTACTCTTCTCCTCTCACCACCATTAAGCCTATCCTGTTCCTTGCTTCAATATTTCCTCTGCACCTCGGTTCATCCTTTGCGAGAAAATACGGCCCTCTCAACTAGATATGGCTCCGCCAGCCGCATTAATCTTCCTAGCACCAAACATGTTCATACACTCGTGGTTAGTGGGAAATGCATTTGGTTTTATTCGACAATTCACATCTATGATATATTTTCATATATCGCCCCAAAATTAGTCGGCAATTACTGTACTTATATATATTGAGAACGTACAATTCCTCATAATTGAGCTGTGATAAATAATATATGTGCCTCACTACTGATAAATGATTTTTCTTCGAAAATTGATCATACACTGTTTGCCATTTATTACTGCCACCATTATTTCTAGACTCATTGACGACTTTAAATACGTTATTTATGTATAAATGGCAGGGCTTTAGTTCTGAGTCACAATTTGGACCTTGTTAAAGCTGATTTTAATGCATAAGTTCTTCTGCTTTTAAAATAATTTCTCATTCAACGAACGAGTGCAGTTATTAAGAGGCTGCTAAATTGATTGCGGGAACCGACGAACGAAGTTGAATATGTGAAATATTAGTACTCCTTCAAAGCTATAAACCACTATATATCCCATGCTGAGTATATAACCACCAAGCCCGCATGGCAAAAAGTATCTCATCTGCGCCTAGATGAAAGTACTGTATCAAAGATCAACACACCCTGCCACCAACCTCTAGGCATCTCACATATTTTCAATCTTCTCTCTCACAGTATCCCCCGGCGAGTGAGTTGCTTTTGCTATCTCAAACATTATTTACTTGTACCCCCGCTCACTCCCCGATCCCCCTGGTCCACCGCTCCCACCCTTATCAATTTGTCAACGATTTTAAGGAGTGTGTGAGGACACCCAGAGACAATACAGGCAGACGAGTAAGAGCAGTCTCCGAGTTATGCGAGTCTCTTAAGACTTTTGCAGACCCCGCCCCAATTGGTGTCTTATAGACATACGCTGTTCATGCGCTGGCCTCAATAACTATTAAGACACCGAGTGCGGCTTCCTTTAATCGCTCTGTTATTCTTACCTCCAATGTTGTATATCAACAATTTCGATCATTACATACATGTTCCCCTGAAGATCTCTATGCAAAAAATCATGCTCGACATATTAGAAATGCCCTCATTGCTCAAGAACACCAAAAAAATCATGTACAGTTCTCTCTATGGTTTTGCTCGTGCCATCACTCGAGTCTTTCCAGCCTTAAATCATACCAGGCGACTCCTCAGCCACAGACTTAGAGCCCCTACCCCTTTTGCTCTAGTTCATATATGTGATGTTGTAGAATAACGTACTATCGTATAGTTCTTGTTAGCTTATTTAATAATATATTTATTGACGTTCTAGAAAGCCTATTTGTCATATAATTTTTTTACAGCCTTTTGTATATGCATTAAATATAGGCCTGGGATGAATTCATTGTTTCTATCTCACTCTCCTTCATTATACTCTATCATCTATCTCTCTCTCTCTCCTCTCTCTCTCTCTCTCTTCATATCTCTATCTCTCTTATTCTTCTTTTTTACTTCTAAGATAAAAGTTTTTGTCTTATCCTATTTTATTTTTTCTCATCCTTAATTCTATCTAAACTTTTATATTTGGACGAAACACCTTATTCTATTCTCCTTCTTCATCTCCAATATCTCTTTCTTATATATTTGTATTCAAAATAAATTATCTTCTTTACTTTTATTACTTATCTATCTCTTCTCGCCCTTTATGAATATCATCATTTTATTTATAGGTGAGATAATTTCATTGAATAATATCATTAGCGGAATTTCAGAAACGCATTCTAATCTAACATAACCCGAGCATACATAATCTAAGTTCTACTTATAAATATAAAATAACTGTTATGAACTTTGTCAACTTCCGCTATTCTATTCCTCCATACCAACCAAATCAACTCAGTTGCAGACCAAAGATGAGTGCCAAACATGTCCATGACTTGTTATTCTTTAGATCTCTACATCTTAGGAGATGCGTGATCTCGAAACATGTTTTAAGCGTATGTGCTATGCACATTTATTGCTTACTTTTATATAATATTACCACATACAAATCACAAACCTAAATAAAACACATACATATACATATACTAAATATATACTAAATACAACAAAAGATCTATAATAATCTTACAATAAATAAATTCTTTTTGCATCTTTTTGTTTTCTTTCATCGATAAATCTTCTCCCCAACCACACGAAAAGGTGCCTTTCACCCGCAAACCCAGTCTACGCGGAGGAAAAGTGTGCGTGGTGGCGGGTCCCGTGAGACTCCGACAACGCGAGAACCGAACGTGGCTAGTTCACGTTTGCACCCCTCCTACGTGTCTGCGAGGTCAACCCCGGAAAACCCCTCTTTGCCTCCCCTTCGCGTCTTCGAGGGGGCCGGCCTCCTCGCCCTGTCCCCGCGGCCCTTCCCCTGCCCGTGCCCACCTTCCCGCCTCCAGCGCCGCCTTACTCGGTAAATACGTCGCGCACCCCATTGGGCTCCCATGCTACGACGTTGAGAGCTCCTTCCCGCACACGTGGTCTCCGTCATCCCTGATAAAGACCGCCTGATAGCTTTTATTGTCACAGCTTGCTTGACCAATGAACCATTAATTAACCAATTTTATCGGCGGGGGTGAGGTAGGCGTAAACGGGTGGAGATTTTAATTCCTGGATACCCTATTCTAATCTCTGTACAATACGATAACGGTAGTAAATATAAACGATACAATTCTTAGATAGTAGCACTATCATACCTTATTTATCTATATTTATATAGGGACTATTAAACGGCATGGATGCTCGACGCGAGTTGGTCATACACTCTTACGTATATTACTTCCATCAATTCTTTAATTATTCATTCCAGTAATGTAGGTGGTGGTCAAAACTTCCACATCTACCTCCTTCACGCCTACTAATAAAGTATTATTGTTATTATATATATATATAATTATATGTCCCCTGGCTATAGAAAAAAAAATAGCCAAATATTAATTTTTTATTTATATATGTTTTTTTGTTTTACATTTTCCAACCTAAAATTTAGCAAGGGATTCCCCTAAGATATGGTATGTCCCATTTCACGAAAAGCCACATCTATTGGATAAGTTCTTGTCTCAGGATAATTTTGGGTGTCTTTACTCTGTCTTTTTTTTCTTCTGTTTGTCTTCTCTTTTTCCTGTTCTTGTTATATCTCTTCTTTTTTCTTTACCAATCTACCCCGCACCTTAATAATCTGGATCTCAGAGCATTCCCAGAATATGTATTTCCCTTTTGTACCCTTGTTCTGAGCTATCTTGGTGTGTGGCATCATTCTCTATGCTCTCTATGATATTTTGGCTAGTCACATTTAAAAGACAGCCCGATGTCCTTTCGCCCCATACCCCACCTTGACGAAATTTGCAATTTAGGTTAGGGCTATCCCACTAGCTGATTTTCTATAGATACGTAACGATATATATAATATTTATTACCCATATATTTCATAATTATATAATCCTCCTTCAATATTGGAATATGGAGCTAATTTATGAACCAATAAATATAAATATCCAACTCGTAATTAAACAATTACAACATAAAGGTAACTTAATAAAATTTCTAGTTATATATCATACAATTTTTTCCCTTTTTAATATAACAAAAATATATATAAACAAATATAAGCATGTGACGAACAATAACATACTGGATTCATATTCAACCAATAAATAGGTAATAATTCACAAAAATTTTTTTCAAAGTTACTTTCTTAGAAATAGATCAAATTATATATATAAAATAATCTACTAATTATATAAATCTAATCGACTAGGTTAATTATACTCCTATTGAACCACCGAAAATAGAATATCAACTATCTATTTTTTTATACTATATACTCATCATTGTAATTACACCATTATCCATCATATCTGCAGCTTTAACAAATGTTAGTATAGACTCTTTCTTAGCAAATTTAGTAAATATTTAAATTGATTCGATTATGACAAATTAAATTAATCCACATTGTATACTAAAGGTCAAAAATGATCAATTTAAAACTACGTGAACTATTCGTTATATTAATTAAAGTTAGTAGCTATGGAGTTTTCATAAACCAAAAATTATGTTACATAAAAATAAACAAACTGATTTTTGTTACTATTTCATTTTTTTTTTTTATGCATCTTGGATGAAATGAATTAATAGCAATAAATCTTAATACAGAAATCCATAACAAAGCAAATATATAATAAATAAACTACTTAATATAATATAATAATACTAATATAATATAATAATATATCAAATAATAATAATAACTTAAAGATATAATAAATAATATATAATAATATTATAAGGAGAGATAAAATATTATATATTAATAATATATTAAAAAATTTAAATCTTATAAATAAATTAATGAAAAATAATAGTAATATATAAAATTAATAAAATAATAATCCATTACACAGACTCAAAATACTAGTAAATACTATATAATTAATAATAATATAAACAATCAGATTAATAGGCATAATCGAAAATAAACCAGTGACAATCCCTGATTCAGTATAATTATATATATAATTGAATAGGTCAAAACCATCTTCGGAAATGAATGATGTGCATGCTCAAATGAATTACAGACTATAAAACAAATCAATATAAACATCATATATATCTTAAAAACTGTAGATATATATATATATTCAGATACAAAAAAAAAAAGAATATTATATATTATATCATCGTTCAATTATAATTATATATATATATATATATATAATAACACTACTTTAATAACTATGAATATATATATATATATAAAAATAATTACATTAGCAGCAGACTTAATAATGGGCATATCAAAAACACTGACAACAATATATCTCTTATACTCTACTAAAATCTCTCCTTCTCTTCT
>JABUQX010129040.1:17500-20000 GCA_015478945.1 Trachelipus rathkii | reverse complement strand
TATATCAATATATATATATATATATATATATATACTATATATATTAATATATACTATATATTATATATATATATAATATATATATATATATACTATATACTATATATATTAATATAAATATATATATTATATATATAAATTATATATATAATATATATATATATATATATATACTATATATAATATATATATATATAGTACTTATATAATATATATATATATATATATATGATCTAGAGATGCAACCGAATATCTATTTTCCAATATTCGGAAATGACGATGTAATGCGCTAATACTTTTTTTAATATTTCCCCGAATGCGAATGTGATTGTGAATATATTTTTTTAATATTTGTGAATTCGAATATTTCATATTGTCAATAATGTGCCACCTTTTTAATATTTGGGGTCTTGAACACCAACACTTTTAACTAATATAGCGCCATAAAAAAAATGAATTAAAAAGAGGTTTCCGCTCAGTACAATCCTCTTACTGAGTCCTACAAATAATAAATCACACCTACGTTGTAATTCCAATATGAGGGACAGGAATTGACAAAATGTTAATCGCTGATTACATTTACAAGAGTTGCCTTAGATTGCAACGCGAAATGAAATCAACTAAAGAAGCGCTTACTGGCAGCTCTTCATAGTGGACAAGCACTGCAAGTGCATATTAAGATGGCAAGTTCAAGATGCGCTCCTCATGTATTCTCCACCATTCAGGTTTCGTAGGACAACTGATCATCTTCATCATTATCGCTGCTTGAATGTTGAATTGCATTCATATGACGTCGGTGACTATAGTGCTTGGGGATGATTTTTAAGTCACGTTTGCTGTTATTTGAGTATCTTGAACTATTTTACACTTTCACCTTTTTGGCTGACGCTGACACTAACCCTCTCCTTGAAGAAAAAACCCCGGTAAAAACGTAAACTAAAAACGTAACTATGGAATACAAATCGAACCTTTTGGTTAATTTCTCTCAATATCGTCGCTCACATTATATTTATTTACCGACTTTCATTGTCTGAGGATACTAATACTTTCTTCAGAATGATCACGATAGGAATGATGTCCGCCATTGTTGACAAGTGTTTGTTGATTATCATGGTGATGATACCTTCAAAGGGTTGGAGCACAGTCATTCAGTTGGTTAGAATAGGATTGTCATGGGATATTAAGACATTCTTTTATCATTATAAAGCGCTCTTACAATCAATCATACATTATGTTCTTTTATCCTTATCATCATTTGCAGAGTGCTGTTCAAGCGCTTGGTAACATCATGGATTGCTGGAAGTTGTAGAACATTAATTTAAGTGGCCTGTATATTCTTTAGTTTTATTGAGCCATGGTGGGTTGATTAAATTGAGTCGCAGTTATCCTATATTTTGTGAGAACTTCAGTGACTGATGTTTGAAATGCTACACTATTTCTCATCTTAATGCGCAGTTGACGACTGACGGAGTTTGTTCTTATTAGCACCAGCATCTCTCATGACACAGTGATCATCATCTGAAGATTTGTTTCATTTCACCAAACATCCCATTGAATAAGTCATTGAGATATTCACCCGTGTCATGTTCAGTGAGTAACTCAATACACTTCACAAAATATGTGCATTTGAATCCTTGTCTACGGAATAACGAGTCAGAAGATAACAAAAAAAAAAAAAAAAACAAAAAAAAAAAAAAACTCATGATTGAGTATTTGACCATTCGCCTTTGGAGAAAGCTAACTTGGATGTTGGTTTGAGAGGTTATATTAATTAATTCTGAGACTTTAATTTAAAAGCAGAGAATATCTGCATAGTAGTGATTTTCTTTGTCTTAGTGGGTATAAAGAAACCTTTTCTTTAGTTATCCGTATAAAGCCAAGAACTTCAACATGAAAAAAACGTGAGATAGTTCATAACTATCATTTCTAGATTTTTGCAATCTGTCCATTTTATTTTATTATTTTAGCGTCCCATATAATTGTATTTGCTATGTTTCGCTCTCAAAGTCGGTATTGGTGATTATTTCAACGTTTATTCGTTTTCTTTTCTACGTCTTCTTGTGTTTGTTCTTAAGATGGTTTCTAAACTCAGATATCGCTTTTCCTTTCCGAGAATAATTACGATTGTAAACTATAAACATTACGATGTCATTGAATGCAATATCGACGTGATACAAAAACGCACTGGATGAGCATGCCACTGCTCGAACTATAGACTCACATGTAAAACAAGTCTATCAACATTTTTAGACTTTGAGTGTGTCTCAAATTACTGCTACAACCATGAGTCTGTATTAGTCAACTCTGTCGTTAAATTTCCCAACCAGCAGCCCAGGTCCGTTTGATATTCGAACTCGCGTGTTTCCGAGTGAGACTGCAAATAATTAACTTTTTAAAATTATTTGCGGCGAATATTTTTTTGTAAATATTCCCGAATGCAAATGCGAATGCTAATAGTGAAAACATGCGAATATTCGGTCCATCCCTATATATATATATA